>JAJTUV010002697.1:0-111762 GCA_021653895.1 Mastomys natalensis | reverse complement strand
TGTTTACATTGGGTCTCAATGGATCTGTACTTCAGGCCATCCTGGAACCCAGGCTGGCCTCAAACCAATGGCAATCCTCCTGCCTCAGACTCCCAAATGCTGGGATTGCAGACATAAGCCATCATTTTTGGCTCCCTATCCGTTTTTAACTTTTGTGTTTTTAGGATAGTGTCTCAATAAATTGCCCAAGCTAGAACTGCACTCATTCTAGATACAACTGTTATTTGCTATCCTACTGCCTCAGCCTACTGAGTGACCTTACCCACAGACCTACAAAAGGAGAAGGCTTTGCAACTGTGTTTACCCATGTCTATTCTGTGGCCCACTAGTGATACAAGATATACCCCAAGTATACACAGCCATCAGTCAAGTGATTTTGATAAATGCCAAGCATGTTAAAGACAGTGAAGTATTACATAAAGGAAATGCTTAATTTATTTAGTCTGCCTTTCTACAATCACTATTAACTACCAAGCCTACAGTTTTCTCTTTACATTTGACATTTTTACTGTCTTTTGAAGCTAATTAAGATAATCTGGTATATGCTTAAATACCTGAAAGAGGAAGAAAGGTTGGAGAGCTTTGCATTGACAACTCAACAAAATAGAAAAGGAAGAAATGTTGCCGAACTAATTCTATGAGGCCACAGTCACCCTGATACCTAAACCACACAAAGACTCAACAAAGAAAGAGAATTTCAGACCAATTTTCTTTATGAACATTGATGCAAAAATACTCAATAAAATACTTGCAAACTGAATCTAAGAACATACCAAAGACATCATCCACCATGATCAAGTAGGCTTCATCCCAGGGATGCAGGAATCATCTCATTAGATGGATTGACAAAATCCAGCATCACTCATGTTAAAAGCCATGGTGACATCAGGGATGCAATGTATATACCTAAAGATAATAAACGAAATATATAGCAAGCGAATAGCCAACATCAAATTAAATGGAAAGGAATTTAAGCAATTTCACTAAAATCAGAGACAAGGCTTCCAACTCTATCTACTCAACATAGTACTTGAAGCTATAGCTTTAGCAATAAGACAACTAAAGGTGATCAGGGAGATATAAATTGGAAAGGAAAAAGTCAAAGTATCATTATTTGAAGATGATATAATAATATATATGTGACCCCAAAAGTACTACCAGAGAACTCCTACAACTAACAAACACTAAACAAACATTAAAGTGGCTGGATGCAAAATTAATGGGGGAAAAAGAGAATCAGTAGCCCTCCTTTATGCAAATGATAAACAGGCTTAGAAAGAAATTAGGGAAACACCACCCTTTACAATAGCCACAAATAGTATGAGGTATCTTGGTGACCTGTATGACAAGAACTTCAAGTTTCTGAAGATAGAATTTAAGGAAGATATCAGAACATGGAAAGATCTCTTATGCTCATGTATCAGTAGGCTTAACATGATAAAATTGACCATCTTACCGAAAGAAATCTACAGATTCAATGTAATCTCCATCAAAATTCCAACACAACTCTTTACAGAACTTAAAAGAATAATTCTCAACTTCATATGGAAAAACAAAACACCCAGAATATTTAAAACAATCCTGAGCAATACAGGAAATTCTGGAGGTATCACTATGTCTAACTTCAAGCTGTACTACAGAGCAATAGTAATAGAAACTGTGTGGTATGGACATAAAAAATAGACAGGTTGATCAATGGAATAGAATTGAGGACCTAGAAATAAACCCATACTCCTTGGACTCTTGATTTTTTAATAAAGAAGCCAAAACCATAAAATGGAAAAAGATTTTCAACAAATGGTGCTGGTCTAACTGGATATCTGCGGGTTGAAAAATGCAAATAGATCCATATTTATCACCCTGCACAAAATTCAAGTTCACATGACTAAAAAACCTGTACATAAAACCAGATACACTAAATCTAATAGAAGAGAAAGTGGAGAACTGCCTTGAACTTATTAGCATGGGGGACAACATACTGAACAGACAACCAATATCTCAAGCACTAAGATCAATAATTAATAAATGGGACCTCATGTAACTGAAAAGCTTTTGCTAGGCTAAGGACACCATCAGTAAGACAAAATGGCAGCTTACAGAATGGAAAAAGATCTTCACCAAACCTACATCTGTCAAATGAATAATATACAAAATGTATAAAGAACTAAAGAAATTTGACACTAACAAACCAAATAACCTACTTGTATGTCAAATGATGGCATACAGAGCAAAACAAAGTATTCTCAACAGAGGAATCTCTAATGGCAGAGAAGCATTTAAAGAACTGTTCTGCATCCTTAGTCATCAGGAAAATGAAATTCAAAATGACTGAGATTCCATTTTACATTTGTCAAAATGGCTAAGATCAAGAATTCAAGTGACAGTACATGCTGCGGAGGATCTAGAACAAGGGGAACACTCCTCCATTGCTGTTGGGAGTTCAAACAACAATGTCTAAGATCAAAACAAATGAGAAATTCTAGCAAAGATGTGGGGAAGGAACCTGTCAGGAACTGCTATTGATTATGTAAACTGGAGCAGCATGGTGGAAATTGGTATAGAGATTCCAAAAACACAACTACCATAGGCCCAGGTGTGCCATTTCTGAGCAAGACTCAAAGGATGTGGTCTACATCCTGCCAAGGAGATATTTGCACATCCATGTTGATTCTGGTACTACTCCCAGTAGCAAGATAATTAGCTACTTTAAAATACCTAAATAAATTAGAGTTTGCTAGTTTAAAAAAGTGAACATGTAAAGAAAAGAAGCAAAACACCACTAAGCATTCAAGTTATAGAAGGTTAAGTTCATAATTAGCCATGTGCATTCTTATGATTAAGATCTGAATTTCACTTTCCTTACCATTCTATAGTTGAAGACCATATAAAGTTTACTGGTTTAGATTTAATTGAATAGTGACAAAGCTACATAAATAGAAGTCAAGTGGAAGTTTTGTGTCTGACTTGAAACAAGCTGTGATCACATAATGGACAGACATGGATCTACAGACAGAAGACATTTTGACAGTAACAATCTCTAAGAAACAACTCAAGTTCCACAGAGAAGCCCACTTTGTCAAAAAACTAAGAACTCAATGGACTCAAGTAGGTGTCTTCCAGGAGTCAGAGGTAAATTGGAAATTTCTGGTTTCTTTGGAGACTCAGTTAGGTTATAATGAAGTTAGGATTCTAGCTGTTGTGCTCAGAGATTGAGTTACTATTGTTTCTGAACTAAGTTTGTGCAGTGTTTTTCTTCTCGCAGCAACTCAACTGAGTTCAAGAGAGAAAGTTTGGATTTGCCTGATGTGCACCACAAAGGCCATGGGGTTTTAAAGCATAGGGCTGGCATGGTAGTGACCCGCCAGAGGGTGGAGAGATTTTGGAGCTCTGGTGCCATGTGCCCACTGCTGCCATGTGGCCTGCCAGTGCTGGGCATAGCATAGGGAAGCATGCGGATCTTTTTTATATTTCCCCCACATCAGGTGGTGAGCAAACATGTTGGGCAAGAATCCACTAGAAATTTAACATTAGCCTAAGAGTTAGAGGGTTTTTTGTTTTGTTTTGTTTTGTTTTGTTTTGTTTTGTTTTGTTTTGTTTTTTTTAAGTGAGTAGCTGAGTAGTGCTAAAAAGGAGTCACATGGACTCAAAGTGCAGCAATTGAAACAAAGCAGCTCTGAGGTCCCCTGCTGTGGGGAGTTGTAGGCTGCTCTGAGTTAGGAGAAAAATGAAAAAGCTTACCTCTTAGGGCAGATACTGATTTAACTGTGAATTTACAATATTGGGATTATTTGCTTTTAGAAAAGATTTATATACAGATTCCAGCCGAACCACATGGGGAATTCTGCCCACAGTTCAGAACTAGGATAGGGAAAATTTGTCACTAACTCCAAGTAGAGAATGCAGTGATAATCATTGCCTGCTATGTACAGGTATTAAATAAATGTATGTGGCTCCAGGAAGAGAACCGAACAGATAGATGGTATAACAAGATGGCTGCTCTAGACAGAGAGCCCAACAGTAAGATGGTATGAAGGTAGTTTGCTTTAATATGTCTTACAGAATACTCAAATTCTGTCTAAAGTGGGATCCACAAAAATTCTGGATTTAAATCCTGCTTTGACTAGCTGCCTGCTGATAAGCAGGTATAGATAGAAGTGTGAATCAATTGTTTTAAAGATGGTATAACAAGAAAGACATTTTGCTCTATTATGCCTCACAGGATACTCAAATTCTGTTTAACATGGGCTCCACAGGAATCTTGGGTTATATTCCTTCTTGGCAAAATAGACAAAGCCAAGAATAGGCACATACAGTTTGCTTCATTTGTTTTAGATGGTTTTAACTTTCAAAATGGATGTGATTTTGAGCTATGTGGTTTTATTATTCCTCTGGAAGAGAGGACAAGATACAAGCTTTTCTGGTTGTTGATTCAAGGAAAAGCTGATTTGGGAGAAAGATTTTGTTTTGGGGGTTTTAGAAAAGGTAATTAGTATATATATACACCTTCCAGAGTTATGTGGATTGTTGGACTCTAAGATCCAAACCAGGGAACGCGCTCCCACAGAAACACACAAAGACAGAGGATTTACTGCAAAAACATGAAGTTTAATGACAATAATAACCAGTGCACTGGGGTTTCCTCACATGCTCACAAAAGGAACCCCAAGCCAAAGCTGGGAACAGTTTTTATACAGAGTTCACAAGGGCAACCACAAAGGCTGACCTTCCCAGGTCCAGTCTCTAGGTGACTCAGGTTTGCACATTATTTTTATGACTTCCATTTGTCTTCCATTTGTCTTCCATTTGCCCAGGTTTATTACGTTAAGGGCCCAGCTTCCTGACCACCTCCCATCCTGGGCCCCTCTCCTAGAATGTGCTCTGGGCCTTCCTCACACACAGGTGGGTTCCCTCCCCTGTGGTCTGGGGATGTTAATCAGCCTCTCCCTTCTTCCTCTAAATGTTAATCTAGCAAGTGTCCTCTGACTAAGGAATGTGCCCCTCCCAGGTTGTGTCCTGGGACAGTGGGATTATTTCTGAGAAAAATGAATGGGTAGCAGAGGGAAGAGAAAGCTGGCTACTGAGTTCTTGTTCCTTATTTAGAATGTTAGAATAGACAGTGAACTGTACTTGAAGAAGAGAACGACAGATATAAATTTTACTACTAGGCCATCTTTCTGACTTGGTCGTATACATGGCTCCTCTCACAGGAGTAGTCCAGCGGCTATCTTAAGGGTCCCAAATAACCCAAATATATCCTGTGGATGTCTTGAAGAACTTATCTTGATTATAACGCCGCTGGCTAATAAGTTCTTCATTTCTCAAGTGAATGGCTGTATGTATGCGGCAGCTACTCCAGGGACACCCCACATTTTTGTTTATCCATTCAATAGAGCATGGAGAGTAAGATTGATCATAAAGAAAACAAAGGTCAGGTGCCACTTTGCCTGGCCTGAACTTGAAATTTGTAAAATTTAGATATATGGCATTTTAGCACCCTGAAGGGGGGCAATCAACAGTAGCCATTATCTCCCTCTAGACTCAGTCTGTTTATGATCTGTCCAATTTTCAGCTAAATAAAATCGCATGCAAAGGGAGATGTTGAGTCTGCAGATGTCTGTGTTGTCAGCATTTGCAGGAGGCATCCAAGGGTGATGAAAACTGCAGCCATTTTCAGTAATTATCTGGAATAGAGAGAAAGAAAAGAAAGATCTCAAGGAAAGCTATTCCCTGGAACTATCACCATGATCTAAGGAATTTTTATCATCATTTATTTGTTTAACCAAGCATTCAGAGAGCCATCGGGCTCCCCCTTCTTTTGTGTCAAAAATTCAAGCAAAGCCCCTGCCCCAAATAAGAACAGGGTAAGGGTCATTCCACTTAGATGTAAAGGGGTCTCGCCACATAACTGTGGCATAGTTTTTATTGATCTCAGGATGCCAGAGATGATCAGCAGCAGATTTGACATGAGTGTCCAGATTTATAAAATTGAGAACGAACAAGGCATGATGAAGAATATTTCTAGGAGACCCCTTTCTGGGTGTATAACTTCCCATTTTTCAATTTATGTAAAGTGTTTTTGATAGTCTGGCGGACACATTCAACAATTCCTTGCACTTGAGGATTATAAGGGGTGCCAGTAATATGTCTGATTTGTAATTGGCGGCAAAACTCTTGAAAAATTTTTCCAGTGTAGCCAGGACCATTGCCAGTCTTAATGACTTTAGGCTTACCCATGATGGAGAGACAATTTAAAACGTGGGCTATAACATTTTTAGAAGCCTCTCCAGTATGTAAAATGGCAAAAATAAATCCACTAAAGGTGTCTATGGTCACATAAAAATATTTAAGACTACTAAATTCAGGAATATGTGTGACATCCATTTGCCATATTTCATTTGGGACCAAATCTCTGGAGTTAACACTCAGGTGGGGAGTGGGCAAAAGTGTGACACAGGTGAGGCATTGTTTAACAATCTGGCGTGCCTGTTCACAAGTGATCTTAAAAAGCAGTTGAGCCAGGCAGTGGTGGTGCATGCCTTTAATCCAAGCACTTGGGAGGCAGAGGCAGAGGCAGAGGCAGGTGGATTTCTGAGTTCAAGGCCAGCCTGGTCTACAGAGTGAGTTCCAGGACAGCCAGGGCTACAAAAAAAAAAAAAAAAAAAAGAGTCTGAGCATTTATATGATGAAAGGCATGACTCTTCTGGGCCTGTTCTACAGAACCTAACAACACTGGAAATGTCAAACAGGTGGCAGCATCTGCACAGGCATTCCCTCTAGAAAGGGGACCAGGCAAATTGAAATGAGCATGGGGATGTCCAACAAAAAACGGGTGGCATCTAGAGGCAATCAATTTTTGAAGCTGAGAAAAAACAGGAGCAGCATTTGTACAGGGTCTAATATATGGGACCATTTCAAGAATGGGAGCAGAGTGAGCAAGATAGGCACTGTCAGTATACAAATTAAAGGGGTGATCTATCAATAACTGAAAAATCTTTATTACTGCAAAAAGTTCTACAAGTTGGGCCGATTTAAAGGGGGAACAACTAGGGGTAACCTGTTCATCTATAACGTAAGTCACCATTCCATTAGAGGAGCCATCAGTAAACACCAAACAAGCATTTGATATTGGTTGAGGGGAGGTAAACTTCAGGAAAATAAAAAAATGCATCTTAGCAAATTGAAGCAATTTATCAGCAGGGTAATGATTATCAATTATTCCCAAAAAGGAGGAGCAAGCTATGGGCCACTCATCTGTGGTGTGCATGAGCCAATCTAGTTGATTTTAGAATATGGCATAATTATCTTATCAGGATCTTTGAAAAAAAATTGGCAACTCTGTTCACATCCTAAAAGAATAAGCTTAGCAACCAGGGAGGTATAAGGGGAAAGTACTTTATGGGGGGAAGCTTAAAGGTGGATCCAGAGAAGAGGACCATGTTGCCAAAAACACTCCTGTAGGTGAATTCGAGGTGGCAAAGATAACAAACAGGAGTGGTGTTTCACAAGAGATAAAGGAAACTCCCTGTTCTTGGATGGCTTTTTCCACTAACCACAAGGCACATGTAGCTGCAGGGGTCAAGGAATGGGGGGGAAGAAGGATTGGAATCCCCTTAAGAACATCAAAAAGTGGCTTAAGCTCCCCAGTGGTAAGTTTAAGATAAGGTCTGATCCAATTTATATCACCTAACAATTTTTGAAAATCATTAAGTTTTCAAATGGCCTACTTGGAGCTGGAGGTTTTAGGTAATAATTTTTTGATGGCAAAGCTCAAAGCCTAAATAAAAATAAGGATCTTGTAGCTGAATTTTATCAAGTAGTTGCTGGGAATTGAACTCAGAACCTTTGGAAGAGCAGGCAGTGCTCTTAACAGCTGTATCATCTCTCCAGTTCCAAGGACAAAGTTTTAATATTGCTATTGCAAAAATCTTCACAGTCTTGGGGATAATTCTTTACTGAGTTGACCATACACTTAATATCTGCTACACATAGGGTGAATACATACTATATGAAAGAATCACTTCCTCAAATCACTTCAAATCTAACATTTCTGTAGGATTCTACTTACCTTCTTCATAACCTTGGGATATCTATTGTCCGCTGGTACTTCTTGTATAGAAATTGGATAAACTAAAGTTAGTTTTCTAACAACCTTGGACTATCCCTCTTCAGTTACATCATACAGTGGCGTGATATGTGCTTGTCTAAGTTCCTTTGTCTGTGTCTGAGTAATCTTATTTTCATTTATATGTCTTTCTAAGGTTTGTGTACTGGCTGGTTTTATGTCAACTTGACACAAGCTGGAGTTATCACAGAGAAAGGAGCTTCAGCTGAGGAAATGCCTCCATGACATCCAGCTGCAAGGTATTTTCTCAATTAGTGATCAACAGGAGAGGGCCCATTGTGGGTGGTGCCACCCCTGGGCTGGTGGTCTTAAGGTTCTATAAGAAATCAATCTGAGCAAGGGAGGGGAAGCAAGCCAGTAAGGAACATCCCTCCATGGCTTCTGCATCAGCTCCTGCTTCCTGACCCGTGTGAGTTCCAGTCCTGACTTCCTTTGGTGATGAACAGCAATGTGGAAGTGTAAGCTAAATAGACCCTTTCCTTCCCAACTTGCTTCTTGGTCATGATGTTTTGTGTAGGAATGGAAACCCTGGCTAAGACACCCCAGCACTCCTGTGGTGAGACAATAGGAGAGGCAGAAGACTCATCTGGAAACTCTCAGGCCAGTTAGCCTAAGGAACATAGAGAGAAGCAGAAACAAGAAAAGACCCTGCCTGACCAAGGTGGCATGTAAGAACCGCCTTCTGACACTTGTTCTCTGACCACCACTTGAACTGTGGCTCAATTCCACCACACTGACATACACATATCAAATCGTATATATGGGAGCAGGGAGGAGTCTCTGCCTGCCTTCTTTGCATTTTAATTAAATGTCTTGTTCTTGTATCTTAAAAGAAATCCATAACTCTTTAGAAATGCCTTCAGCAGCCCTTCTCTCACTGAGAAATCTCTTGTTAGGTACAGGAACTTAACTTGGAGTTTCTGTCCACATTGAGAATCTGACAGCTTTCTGTGGTTCTGTAGATTCCTGGTTCCAGCAAAGGCCTTGGCTCAACTCTAGAGAAGACAGGTATAATAGGATTGTGTACTTTAAAAGGGTTTAAAAGTCAATCACTAATCCAAGTGTTTTACTCTCTAAACAGCACAAGCAAGTTTAGCAAAAGAAGGAAGAAAAAATGAAGGAAAGGAAGGTATGGCAGGCAGAAAGACCAGCTTACAAAAAGGCTGTGCAGAGAAGCATGCCACAACTAAAAAACTCATTCATAAGTCTCTGTCTCTCTGTGTCTCTGTCTCTCTGTGTCTCTGTCTCTGTCTTTCTGTCTCTGTCTCTCTCTGTCTGTCTCTCTCTGTCTGTCTCTCTCTCTCTCTCTCTCTCTCTCTCTCTCTCTCTCTTTCTCTCAGGTCTCTTGTTCCTATTTTCTTTTCTCAGAGAAATGAACTCCTACAGTTCAAATGCAAAACTGGCCTTTCCTCCCCTAAAGACTTCATTTTAGGGATTATTTCATCAAATACAAAAGCAAAATGCAAACAGTAAAGACCAAAATAGGAAGGCTGAGGGAAGTCCTTCACACCTGCTAGTTTGAGCCATGTGATATTTAAAAGTTCTACTGGTATTCAATGGAAAGGTTTCTGCTCCTATGGACCACAGCTGTGCAGCATGCCAGTGGTCACTCCTATTCCAGCACATCACTAGGTTATTTAGTGACTTGAGTGGGAGTAGATATAGCAGAGATGCTGAGATGGGGGTGTGCAGCACAGGGTCTGCTGTTAGCATTCTTTCTAGGCTATGCCCCACAGTTACCTGGCAACAACCAGGTATGCCTGAATCTCTATAAAAAGGGAGGGAGGAAGACATTGGCCTGGCTAGTTCACCCTGAAACTAGTGAAACTCCTGAAGTAAGCTGCATTGGAGGTGAGGCTTTGGTGCTAAACAGCAGGGGCAGGTGGAAAATATGGATTTGTTTGGGTTACTGTTGCTAAGGAGAATTGGAGACTTGGGGAGGCTGACAGGGGTGCTGGGAGAAGAAAGACCAGGTGGTAACTCTGGGAAGAAAGCAGGCTGGGAAAGGGAACCTGAAAAGGATAGATTTCTATCTGGTTGCAGAGCTGGAGGAAAAGCAGACGGCTGTAGTTAACAGATGCAAGCAGCAGTCGGGCTATTTTTTTTCTTCTGCCATGGCAGTGAGGGATATGGCCACAGCATTAGCTACACGGATCAAGGGTAGGGGTGCAAGAAGAAGATAGGCCTATCCTGCATTGGTAGCCAGGACAGCTACAGCCTGAGGGGCCATGTTGAAAAGAGGGGGCCCAAACAACCATGTGTCTGGTTCTGAAGTCCTGCTGAAATCCAGGTGTATGTTGATGTCCTGGGCCCATGTTACCATGGAAGGTCATGTGGATGTCCATAGCCTAGGTGCCACCTGAAGCCATTTGGTGATGTCTACGGGCAATGTTGCTGCCAAGGGCCATGTTGATGTGAATGGTCTGCACTACTACCTGAGGCCACATTGATGTCCATTGTGTGTTGGGGGGGCTGCCTTCAAGGGCCTTGTTTGAGTCCTCTGATCTTCTGCAGCTGGGGACTGTCTTCATGTGATAAGAATGCTGAAGTATAGCTCTTCACATTTGCTGGCTTCTGATGGGAGTTTGGGAGGAGAAGAACGCAGATCTATTTAAGGGGCAGACCACTGGAGTTTGACCATGCTCCAGTGAGTATAGATAATACAAATTGGACTTGTTTCCTTTTTCTTTGTTTTTTATTTTAATTTTTAAAATTTACTTTTTTTGAGGTGAGAGGTCACAAGGCTTGAGGGAAGGACAAAGAAGGACTGTGAAGTGGTTGAAATCAGGGTACATGATATGAAATTTGCCAAGAACCAACAAAAATATTATATTGTGAACAATAGATCATAATGGAAAAAAGAAACACCAAGGATCATTAAAGGCAGTGGTGGTGCACGTCTTTAATCCCAACACTTGGGAGGCAGAGGCAGGCGGATATCTGAGTTCGAGGCCAGCCTGGTCTACAGAGTGAGTTCCAGGACAGTCAAGGCTACACAGAGAAACCCTGTCTCGAAAAACCAAAAAAAAAAAAAAAGAAAGGATCAGAAAAGGTAACATGTCCAATTTGGGGAAAAAATGTTAAAAATGAGAAACAGAATGCTAACTAACTGCAAACACATTGCTATTTCTATTACATCATATTCTTACCTTAAACACAAAACCATGCTCAGCATGGTGGTACATGCCTTTAGTCTCAGCACTTGGGAGGCAGAGACACTTAGGTCTCTAAAATTGGAGGCCAGCCTGGTCTACAAAATGAGTTCAGGATAGCCAGGGCTACACAAAGAAACCCTGTCTCTCAAAATGAAAACAAAACAAAATCACACAAACACTTTGTCTTAGAGTTTAACTGCTGTGAACAGACACCATGACAAAGGCAACTCTTAAAAGGACAACATTTAGTTGGCTTACAGGTTCAGAGGTCAGTTCATTGTTTTCAAGGCAGGAACATAGCAGCATCTAGGCATGCATGGTGCAGGAGAAGCTAAGAGGATTCTACATATTCATCTGAAGGCTGCTAGCAGAATACTGGCTTCCAGGCAACTTGGATGAGGGTGTTAAAGCCCATACCAACAGTGACACTACTCCAAGGCCACACCTACTCCAAGGCCATACCTACTCTAATAGGGCCACACCTTCTAATCGTGCTACACCCTGGGCTGAGCATATACAAACCATCACACACTTAGAGGCATTTAAAAGACACTCTGATAACTATATTAGTTTGCTTTTTAAGAGATAATAGGGGGCCAGCAAGACTGCAGTGAGAGAACTTGCAAACTAAGCATGATGACTTGAATTCAATCTCTGAGTCTCACATGATGAACAAGAGAACTGACTCCCATAAGTTGTCCTATGACCTCCGTACAC
Source organism: Mastomys natalensis (assembly GCA_021653895.1). Classification (NCBI taxonomy): domain Eukaryota; kingdom Metazoa; phylum Chordata; class Mammalia; order Rodentia; family Muridae; genus Mastomys; species Mastomys natalensis. Next base: position 99,768 of record JAJTUV010002697.1, on the reverse strand, counting down.
ACACCATGGTACTCATGTGCCTATACTACACACATACTAAATATATACAAAGAATACAAATATGGATAAAAAGATGGCTCAGTGAGTAAAAGTGCTTGTTGCACAGGCATAAGTATCTGAATTTGGGCATTTCTCTGAGGGCTTGTTACCTCATTACTGAAAGAGGTAGAGACAAAATTACTGAGGCTTGCAGAATGTCAGCCTCGCTCCAGGTTCAGTAAATAGCCCTATCTTAAAGGATTAAAGTGGAGACAAAAATAAAGCAAGATACTGATAGTTATCTCTGATCCTCTCCAAGTACAAGCACAAGCACTACTATTTCCTACATGTGAGATTACACCATACACAGAAAACACACACACATACACAAAGAGAGAGAGAGAGAGAGAGAAACAGAGAGACAGAGACAGAGAGAGACAGAGACAGAGAGAGACAGAGGAAACTTTATACAGCATCACAAAAACTTTAACCATGTTATTTGTATATTTTGGGATATTTATACCATTAATACTTGTTAAATAGTAATTGCAAATTATACTCATTTTTCTAATACATTTCAAATTCTAAAATAGTAGCCAAAAGATGTTAAAAGAGAACAACTGATACATTTCAAAATATAGTAAATCAAAACAATATGGCACATGCTAAAGATTAATTTGGGATAATTTATATATTTGTCATTCTGTGGTAGGGTGGGGTGGGAGTGGGGGATTTTGCTTGGTTTTTGTGTTGCTTTATTGCTGCTGTTATTTTAAGTGCAGAAAATGGAATGTAACCAATTGCTTGCAAGGGCATAAAAGTGAATCTCATATTCACACACATGGCTTTGTTTTTAAATTCTTGAAAGTACAGAAATTCTTTTAATTTAAAGGTAAGCCCATGAAAAATTGGGAGCAGCTGTAGAAAACCAGATAGGAACTCTATGTCACAGCCATGTTTTCAGTGGACATCACCCTAAGTGATCTGACCCTCTGCTCGCCACTGTTTGGAATTATCAAAAAGAGGCATTTCTGTACCTACTATCACCAAAAAGGTGACTTAATGAAAGTAATTGCCTCATTAGCTGGTATTCCAGAAAAAGTTTAAGCAGGGCTAGGAACCTGGCAAGGAAGCCCAAAGACTCCATCCAGTCTGACCTAGAAACACTGACAGCTAAGTTGGAGTCTTACTCCGGTTCAGCCCATAGAAAGAGTTGGGAGATATTTGTAGCTCATTCTTAGTTGAGGAACCTAGGAAAATAGATCACTCTGACTTTTTCAAAGTTGAAATGAGATTTGCTCATTCCACATTTCCAAGTGTCCTTCCCTATTGGCCCAATTCCCATGTAGTTCATTACTCTGCACTTAAGACATTTTATTAGGCAACAATGTCTGGTTCTTCTTGGTAACTGAGCTGCCACATATTTCTGGAAACTTTCCTAACTATCACTGTGAGGGAATGAGAGGGAGTATCAGTGTTTAGAGAGGAGTTTTAAAACCCTGCTCTAAGGCAAGTGAGAATGGCCTTGTGGTTGCATTTGTGATTTCAGCATGAACAGAGAGGTGCTAGGATCTCAGTAGAGAAAAAGAGATCATTCTCAAAAACTGGAAGCAAGTGTACTGCTGTTGGGCCTCAGTGAGCACTGAGTATCAGAAGTAAGCTAACCTACTTTGGGTATCCAGAAATGCTATACACAGTTCTCAGCTAAGTAGCTTGTGTATTCAGGACCTATCAGGACACAAGCAACAATTGGCACACTGTTTTTTTGGCTTGTTAAAGGAAAGAAGTTAAGCTGAGAATCCCCCACATGTCATAGTTTTATTTATTTGCACATATTGTTTATTCTTTGACTGTGTGACTTTTGCCAATAGTATTGTATGAATGGTACATCTTCTTGCATCAGCATCTTCTAGCTCCTCTGAGAAATCAAAGATATGAATAAGACTAGCCAACAAGTTGCTTGAATTTTGCCTACAGCTTCTGAAGCAGCCAATTGTAGCTTGAATTTTCCCCGGCAAAAAACACGGAGTTTCCCCACCTCTAGAGAAGTGGGACATCATCCAGAGAGAGCACTTGCCTGACTTGAGAGCATCTTTCTCTTAGACAAAATGAACAGCAGCAAGGAGAGATATTTCTGTCCCCAAAGATTGTCCTTCATTTGTCACTAGGTTGATTGGGTAGATTGCTACCCACTAGGTTACACAGTGACCAGAGTAATGAGGAGTCCATTTTCTGTGGTCTGAGTCTGAAGCCAGAAAAAGGTAGTTTCTCTCCAGCTAAGTGTAAAAACAGGAAGGAATCCAGATCTATTTGGGAAGAAATTTTTATTTATTTATTTATTTATTTATTTATTTATTTATTCTCTATGTATGAGCACACTCAGTCATGATATGTGGAAGTCAGAAGACAGCTTGCCAGAATTAGTTTTCTCCATCTATCACATGGGGGGTTGGGGAGATGGAACTCAGATGGTCAGCCTTGGCTGCAGGCACCTTTGCCTACTATTCTATTTTAATGAGTCATTGTTTTTAAACCAAAATATAAATATTTATGTGAAATTGGCAGTCTGCTATGATCTGAAAGAACATTCCCCACCATTTTTGTGTTAAAGGATTGGTCCCAAGAATGGAGTTATTTGTGGTGAAACCCTAGGGTTAAAGTCTAGTGAGCCAGGAGGATGGGGCCTCAATTCATTGCTAACAGCCCTCAAAAGAGATTGTCAAACTCTACCTTTGTTTGTTCCTGGTGAAAGACATATTATCTTGCCAGTTCTCACAATGACATTTTTGCTTTTCCTGATGTGAGACAGAATGCAGTTGATGCCAGTGACACCCTTGAGCCTTCAACACTGAGCTGAATAAACATTGTCTCAGAAACCTGCCTTGGATGTCTTGACTGTAGTAACTCAAAGGTGACTAATACACAACCTAACTCAATCAAAAAAGAAAACATAAAACAGAACATGGGATAAACTGCAGTGGGGAAGTACTTGCCTAGCATGTGAGGGCCCTGAAGTTCAATCCCCAACACCTCAAAATTTAAATGAAAAAGAAAAGAAGAAAGCATATACTATGGTGATGGCAAGACCTTCTGAAAGGTGAATAGTCCTTTGGAGAAATTAGTGGAAATGCCTATCTAGGCAGATAGAGCAAACGGCTAAGAAGCAATGAGTGCCCATGTACCAAATGAAACCTTAACAGGTAGAGGAATTTTAGTTCAGCAACACAGCTGTTCTGGCAAGGGATGACTTCCAAAGACCGTCTAGGTCTCTGGGATCCATCTGGAATGTAGACACACCCTTAGTTCTCACTTTCAATCCCTAATAATAAAGATAAGGTTAGTTTGTAGAAGAAAGCAGCCATGTTTGACATCTAGTTGCAAAGTGACCTGCCAAAACTGATTTACATTTCAAATGTTATCCCCCTTCCCAGTTTCCCCTCTGCAAACTCCCTATCCCATCTCTGGTCCCTCCTGCTCCCTACCCACCCACCCACTCCAGCCTCACCACCCTAGCATTCCCCTACACTGGGGGATCCAGCCTTCACAGGACAAAGGGCCTTTTCTCCCATTGATGCCATATAAGGCAATCCTCTGCTACACATGCAGCTGTAGGCATGGGTCTGTCCATGTTTACTCTTTGGTTGGTGGTTTAGTCCCTGGGAGCTCTGGGGGATCTGGTTAGTTGATATTCTTGTTTGTCCTCTGTGGATGCAAAACCGTTCAGCTCCTTCAGTCCTTCCCCCTAACTCCTCTATTGGGGTCCCCTTGCTCAGCCCAATGGTTAGCTGTAAGCATACCCATCTGTATTGGTCAGGCTCTGGCAGAGACTCTCAAAGGACAGCTATACCAGGTTCCTATAAGGAAGTGCTTCTTGGCATCACCAGTAGAGTCCCTGCATTTTCTTTAGACAGCAGCAATTCTGGGTTAATATTTTGAAGTGGGTGGGTGACCACATCCTTCAACCAGGGGTGTGGGGCCGTAGGCTGTGAGAAGCAGTTGGGTGCCTGGTCAAGCATAGGCCTCAAACCCTGGAACTTTATCAGACAGCAGGTGTTCCACTTTGCTCCCGGGGCCTGGTTCTTTTCATTTAGCTTCAGCCCTCCACAGCCCCTTCCACAGAGAGGTCTATGGCCATCAGTCATGAGGAACAGTGCCTCGGGCTCTCCCACATGTAGATGAGGTATCTCCAAGCTCTCAGACCAAGCCAATAGGCTTTATCTGCTGCCAGACCCTAACCCACCCCAAAACTCTATATATAAGGGCTCTATTCAGGAGAAGTAAAAGGTGTGTGCGAGAATCATCCTGGTGTCCGAGAGTTTCTGTCACAATAGCTGCAACACTTGGGAAGAGATCTGCTCTCCCGGAACCTGTCTGGGACACCAAGCTTCCTCCTTGCCAGCTAGCCAGCTTCTTATCAGCCCAGCCCAGGCCGGCTCATTGCAGAGAGACAGGTGCAGCACCTGGGAGTAACTGGGCAGTGGTAGCGGAGATGCAAGCAGAGGCAGCAGCAGAGGCAGGCTATCTCCTCTCCCTGCTCACACTCTGTCCCCTTGGCCCATATCACCACACCAGGCCAGGCTGAAAATAGTCATGGGACACCCTCCAGAACAGGGGACCCACAGCTGGTGACCAACATCGGGCTCAAACAGTGACACACCTGCAAAAACAGATATCCTGGGAAGGTGAGCCCCCCAACTCTGGAGATGAACAACCTTTTCCTTTTCCTGCTGTGCTTTCAGTCAGAGGCATCTCGAGGATTTAGATAAGCTGAAGGAACAACTGACACCTTCTGGCCAGAGCTACTCTCTGGTGCTAGCTGAAGGTCCCTCCAACCTCTGTTTAAATCCTGGCAGCCTCCAATGGGTGTTGGCAAAGACTCTCTATCTAGACTCTCTTTAAAACAAAAAGAAAAACCTGGTAACACAGCAGCCACTTAAAAGCCACAGGGTGGCTGCCAGTTCTTAAATCTGAAGGTTTAGCGTTTTGGACCTTTGTGAAATCCCCCAAAGCCAAGGGAATGTTGCCATTGGACAAAGCATTTCTCCTCTTTTCAGTCATGGGCAACTCAACATCACATAAAAAAAATCCCCCTAGACCAAGCAAATATGTGCCCTACTAAAATCCCACGGAATAAAAATAGCCAAAAAGCAAGCCTCCTTGCTTTGGAAGAATGTCCTTCAGATAGCACCATGCATGACTGAGGACAATATTTGCAGTCCAGACTCATGGAGCAAAGTAGCTTCCCTCATCGAAAACAGAGATAAAAAAAAAAAAAAAACCCCTCATGAGATTTTGCAGATCTTAGCCGAAATTTGGCAATGTATAGGGCCATCTAAAATAGGACAGACTGAGAACAACACCCCTCCTGACCCCCTCAGTCAAATAAACCCAAAGATCAAATTCCCAAAAATCACCCTATTTCAGACCTCACAGCCCTCACTCAACTAATAAGAGAAATAAAATCTATCTACCTACCCCTCCCCCCTTATGCCTTGGAGGAAATGCCAAACAAACTGTCTACTCCTCCTGCCCCTCCCACCCCCACCCAAAGGCAAGGCTCCATTAAAATACCAATGGAGCTCTCACCTGCCTCTCCCCTTACTCTACAGACTCCTATCCAACCAAAGAGAGATAAATCCCCTCCCCCTTCTCCAAGCTGCAAAAATGAAAGACCTTCAGAATCCGTAGATAAAACCTTGCCAAATTCCATAGTCCCTTATACTCAACCATCAACCACTCAACAACTCTGCAATTTCAGGGACTCTCATGCAAAAACTAACTCTGCCTCCCATGCTACTCAGGAATCTGATACAGAACTTGAAACCCAAACTGCTTGAGCATTCCCAGTTAATATCAACCCCACTCAAGATAAACCACTTAACTAGTACCTACTCCACGCCTCAGACCTAAAAGAACTCAGGAAAGCAGTGAAGGAATATGGCATTCATGCACTGTGGACAAAATCTCTCCTACAGAGCAATGTTGCCAAGTTAAACATCCCCCCAAGATTGGAGAGATGTTTGCCATTCTGCTCTTCCTGGCCCAATGTTTCTAGAGTGGGAAGCTTACTTTCATGACAAATGTCCTCAACAAGTCAGGCAAAACCAGGAGAGGGGCAATGACACCCCATGGGGTTTTAAGGACCTCTTTGACCAGGAATATTTCTCTATTGAAGCACAGCAGGCAACTCAGCCAGCAGGGTACTATGAGCAGGTCTGCCTCTGTGCCATTCAATCCTGGAATAAGCTCACTCCACCCTTGGGGTCACAAGACCCTGCCTACTCCCTGTTCTCCCTCCATCAGAAGCCTGGAGAATCCCTATCTGATTGTATTCTCAGAACTAAAATGAGCTTAGAAAAAAAACTCTCCAACCCCACAACTAGAGACCTTCTTCTTAAAACCATTATTTGGGAAGGCATGACTTCTGAGTCTAGACTAGCTTGCCAGGGTCTCTGGGAAGAGCATCATGATAGGTGGATTGTGGCAACCTGGGAAGTAGGAACTACATCACACCAGGTTGCATCTATGGCTCAGGCATTTGTGGCAGCAGTAAAAACAGAAGGAACCTGTTTCAAATGTGGAGAAGCAGGACATTGGAGGAATAAATACCCATAACACTCTTTTTCTATAACAGATTCTAATCCCCCTAAAGCCATCTGTATCCGCTGAAGAAAAGGTTTCCACTGGAGGAAGCACTGTACTACTTTATATGATAAGGATGGTAAGCCACTAGAGCCTTTAAACTTCAAACAGGGCAACCCTCAGCCCCGACAGTAAGAGAGACAACTACTCCCATAAAAGTGTTATGGGTGCATTTCAGAAGGCTCCCACCCAAAGTTAACCATTATAATAGATGATAAACCATTCAAGTGTCTTATTGATACTGGGGCAGATCGGACAATCTTAAGACAGCAAGAGGTCCCACAAGACTGGCAACTGATCCCTGGGCCCCAGCTCCTAGGCATAGGGGGTACATCTCACGCATGTATCACCAAACAGACCTATAGGTGGGAAGGCCTTGATGGAGCTACAGGCCTCATGCACCCCCTGGTGGCTCAAGTAGCCACCAATCTTTTAGGGAGAGATATCTTGCAGGCCTTAGACATGGTTCTTACCACCCAACAAAAAAGACACCATATTAAGAGAGAGGATATTACTTATATCCCAAGAGAAAATAGTACCCAAGGAGACCCAAGAAACTCTCCTCCAAATCACCCCCAATTCTAGGAGCCACTGTTAGATTTAATACTCCCTGCTTTGATTGACTCTCCAATGAAGCCATCTAGGTCCCACAATGGCCTCTATCAAGGGAGAAACTTAGAGCCCACAGAGAACTTGTAGAGGAGCAGCTGTCTCTGCAACACATTCGCCCCTCCTGCAGTCCATGGAACACCCCTGTGCTTGTTATAAAAAAGAGTTCAGGGGTGGAGAGTATTGCAAGATTTGAGGGCAATTAACAAAACCATACAATTCTGGGGCTCCCCGCAAAGAGGGCTACCCCACATTTCAGCCATTCCTGCCAATGTCCCCTATTAGCAATAGACATAAAAGACTGCTTTCTTTTTTTCCACCCCTCTCCACCTCTGGGACTGTGAACGCTTTGCATTCTCAGTGCCCTGCGCCCCCCCCATTAATAACTCTGGCTCAGCCTCACGTTATGAATGGATTGTTCTTCCCCAGGGAATGGCTAACAGTCATACCATTTGTCAGGAGGCTGTAGCCAATGCATTAAAACCCTATTTAGACAAGGGACTCAAAGTCTATCATTACATGGATGATATCCTTTTATGGGGAGACGCTTCTACCTCCCCCTCCCAACTTAAGGACCAGCTAATACCTTCCCTATCTGCCCTAGGAATCAAAATTGCCCCTTACAAAATCCAACTTATTCTTCCCATTGCATTTTTAGGAACAGAGATCTCTCTTACTTCAATACGCCCCCTCAAACCCACCCTTTCCTTCCCTCAAAAATTAACTCTTGCCTTCCTCCAGAGCTTTTTGAGCAACTCAATTGGCTTCAACCCTGGCTCCACCTTCCCACCTCCTGAAAGGAGATAAAAGTCCCTCCTCCCCAAGAACATTGTCCCAAGCAGCAGTCCAAGTCCTAAATTCTGTCAATTCAGCCCCAAAAGAATGGATCTTGCTAGGTATGACCCAACCATACCTGTACATCTCAATATCTTTAACTCCTCCCCTACGCTTGTAGGAGCCCTTTACCAACCTCAGGGGACGCTGGAATGGCTCCATAGCCCAATGGGTGGTGCACCCCGAATTTTAAATGAAGTAGATGCACTTGCCAACATGATTAAAATGGCAGGGATAGAGCCCTACAAACCCTAGGAAAAGAACCTGACGCTCTTGTCACCCCCCTTCTCCCTCTCAGACATTCAGTGGCTAATCAAAAATCATTCCCACTTCGCTATCAGCTTAATAGGATTGTCAGGACAAATTGGCAATCATTATCCTGACGAAAAATGGACCTCTGCCCTCCCTCTGTTGCAATGGCTACCCCACAAACTATTCTCCGGAGAGCTCATAGCAGGAGCCCCCTCAATATTTACTGATGGGGAGAAGAAGGGAGCTGCAGTGGTAATATACTATCTCCCTAAGGATGAACCCCCTATACTCCAGTTCAAAGAGCTTCCCCATCACTCCCCCAATATAAAGAACCATATGCCATTTACCTAGCTCTAAAAGAAGTCAAGGGCCCACTTAACTTCTTTTCAGACAGTGTATATGCTGTCAGTTTGCTCCCCCTGGTTGTCAAGATCATTTGTCAAACTAGATGACAACCCACTCTCCCCTCTACTCATACAGGTCTCCACCCTCCTACAGCAGAGAGCCTCCCTCAACTATATCCAGCACATCTGATCTCAAAGTCCCCTGCCAGGTCCTATATCTGAGGGAAATGCACTTGCTGACCAAACTGCCTCAACAGGGACATTCATAGCCTCCACTGAGTAAGCAGATCAATTCCATTCACCCACACACACAAATATAAAGGGGCTTCATGCTTTCTTCCCTCACATCCCCCTTGCTCAGCTTCAAAGGATAATATAAATGTGTACCTCTTGTGTATCCCTCATTACCTCCTCAGCTTTACAAACCATAGGCACCAATCCCCAAGGTCTCAAAGCTAATGCCTTATGGCAAATTGATGTTACCCATATTCCCCAATTCAGTAGACAAAAATATGTTTTTGTCACCATAGATACTTACATTTTAAATGGGCTACAGCCCAGACAGGTGAAAACACAAAAAGGATAATTTACCATATGCTCTCTACCTTTGCCATCGTGAGCATTCCTCAACAGATAAAACCCGACAATGGCTGAGCCTTCACTAGCTCTCAATTTAAAACCCTCTACACATGCTGGGAAATTGCCCGCCATACAGGAATTCCCCACAACCTGCAGGGCCAAGAACACACCAGACCCTGACGGCCCAACTCCTGAAACAACAAACCACTACTTGTCCCCCTAATGTACAATTAATGATAACCCTAACTACCCTAAACATATTTAATATCTACAAAAAGTCCAAACACCCTCCTATTTCCCTCCATTGGCACACACCAAAATTAGCTTCCCCTATCCTAGTACAATGGTGAGATCCTTTGGATGGAATTTGGAAGGGACCAGAACCCATCCTTACAACTGGGAGGGGTTTCATTTGTGTTTTTCCACAGGACCAGCCTAAGCCTAGCTGGGTCCCTGCCAGAAATGTCCGACACCACTCCACCAACCAAGATGGCCCACCTCTCACTGACAGATCAAGAACCAAGGAGGGGAAAGAGAAGGTAGGGGAAACACCATGCCCAGAGGAACAGCAGGATCTCCTGGAAGGACATCCATGACCTGGTGACAGCTACCCAGGCCATGTGCCCTCCACAAGCCCCCCTCTCCTCTATTCTCTTGGCTGTTTTTGTCATTCTTCATACTAACTCTGCTACCGCCCAGTCTCTCCCTAGCCTTCCCAACACCTATAGTTGGAGATTCTATGCTAGGGAAACCTACAACTGACACAATAAAGTTATAGAAACCCAGGACTGCCCACTTGAAGGATGTCGAACCAGGATTGAAATTCCCTACACCTAGAATCCATCTCCACTATCCCCTTTTCTCTGCTTTATTTACCGAATCACCGAAACAAGGTGAATGTATCCAGGAGGTTGCCACATATGGAGGTTGCAGATATTGGAGCTGCAGGATGGAATCCACCAGTCACAGTGGCACCCTGCTCACCAACCTTAAAACTCATTTTCAACTTTCCATCAGCGATCCATTGAATGAACATTGGTGAACCGGAGTTATAGGTAAACTTTACACCAATGGCTATGCCAGATACCCCATAGCTGACCTACACATCTCCCGTGAACTTGTCCCTGCCCCCAAATCAGCCTCTACTCATGCTAATATTATCTAACAGGAAAAACTGTCTCAGGAGGAACTACAAGCTACCCTCTCCTGGCTACAGTACATCCAATATACAGCAGACCTCCTTCCCGTAACGACTCACCCCAATTCCTCCCAATGCTTTTTCCTGTGCCTCTCTCTCTCTCGACCATTATTAACAACTGTTCAAATTAACTTTTCCCTTTACAACCTCCATGGACCCCTGCCCACGAGGAAAGCACAAGATGTTCCTCTCTTTGACCTACCCCCACCTCTTTGCCTTCTCACATGTGCCCATGACATTACCATTACCAAATCAGTATGTGTTAACCCTCCTGCCCTCTTCTGGTGCAAAGGCACTACAGGTGCCTGTATCAACCCTCATTTTTAGGGCTTCTGTGCCCCCATGATTGTTGTCCCCCAGGTTTATCTCTATGAACCTGAAGAACCCACTTTGCAGATGGGAGGAAGCCAAAAGAAGAGACAGATCTTCATCTCTCTGCTCATTGGACTAGGCCTTGCCATTTCACTTGGTGCTACTGGAATTGCTGGAGCAGCCCTTGTCCAAACACAACATCTGGCTGGCGATTTCCAGGACAAGCTTGACCAGGCAATGGCCTCTACTACAGACAGCCTTGAATCTCTTCAATGCTAGATAACCTCTCTAGCAGGAGTTGCTCTCCAAAACCGGAGGGTCCTGGACTTGTTGACTGCTGAACAGGGTGGGGGGGACTTGTGTTTTTCTGGGGGAGGAATGTTGCTTCTATGTCAATGAATCTGGGCTGGTAGAACAAGATGTACAAATGCTCAAAGAGCTATGGGGGAACTTCCAGGGTCTCTATACTCCCAACACCCCTACCCCTTGGTAATCTAACCCCTTGATGGCTTGGATTCTCCCCCTCCTTGGCCTCATAATAGCCATTGGAGCCTTGCTTCTCTTGGCACCCTGCCCCATTCAGTTTCTAAAGCAAAAGATAAGTGGCATTGCAAAGGTAACTACCAATCAGGTCTTGGTTCAGTATCAAACTGTTCCCAACATAGGAGACATTTATTCTGAAAACACCTCTCCTTTATAAAAGAAAAAGGGGGAGTTGTGGGGCGGTGGGCTGTAAGAAGCAGCTGGGTGCCTGGTTGAGCATAGGCCTCAAATCCTGGAACTTTATTGGATGGCAAATGTTTGCCGCGGCTCCCAGGCCCTGGTTCTTTTCATTTAGCTTCAGCCCTCCACAGCCCCTTCCACAGAGAGGTTTATGGCCATTAGTCACAAGGAACAGTGCCTCAGGCTCTCCCACATGTAGATGAGGTATCTCCAAGCTCTCAGACTAAGCCAATAGGCATTATCTGCTGCCAGACCCACCCCAAAACTCTATATATAAGGGCTTTATTCAAGAGAAGTAAAAGGTGTGAGAGAATCATCCTGGTGTCCGAGAGTTTCTGTCGCAATAGCTGCAACACTTGGGAAGAGATCTGCTCTCCCGGAACCTGTCTGGGATACCAAGCTTCCTCCTTGCCTCCTAGCTTCTTATTGGCCCAGCCTGGGCCAACTCAGTGCAGAGACAGGTGCAGCACCTGGGAGTGACCGGGCGGTGACAGTGGAGATGCAAGCAGAGGCAGCAGCAGAGGCAGGCTATCTCCCCTCCCTGCTCATACTCTGTTCCCTTGGCCCATACCCCCATACCAGGCCAGGCTGAAGATAGTCATGGGACACCCTCCAGAACAGGGGACCCATACAGGGGCCTTGTCTAACCACTGGCTATGGGCTCTACAGGTTCCATCTCTCCTCTGATGGATATTTTAGATGATGTCTTCTCTGTTAAGTCCTGGAAACCTCTTGCATACCTGGCATCTGGGACTTTCTAGTGGTTCCCAAGTTCCCACCCTGTTGCAGTAAGTATTTAAAACGGCAGCACCTGGTCTGTCTTGTGTTACTGAGCTGCCATGTTCCTGACTAGGCTGGGCCTGAGGTCATGAGCAGAGGAGTTCTTGCAGCTGCTGTGGCTCAGGCCACCAGCTCAGGCTGCAGGCTCAGGTGGCCAGAAAAACCAGCCCTGCCACCCATGAGACACCACTGTGGGAGATGACTCTGCCAATCTTCCATGCTGTCTCCATAAGGCTAGGTTGAGCCCAGACCATCCCATCATCCACGTGGTACCAGGCTTAAATGAGGCTCTAATAATACTTAAAGATTTACCATAGGCTTTATATGTTTGGTAATGCTCAATAACAAGATGCCCACACAATTGGAGGTGTTTCCCAATTAACTAACCTAGATATAAGTTGTTACCTAGGACTGCTCTCGATCCAAGTATGGTTCTCCATATTCCTACATCTCTGCTCCCTCAATCCTCTTCTTCCTTCTTCTTCCTACCCTTACTCCTCCTCTTCCTCTCCTTACTCCTCCCACCTTAGCTCCTCCGAAATTTTGGGGAAAATATGCCACTACACCACCCCCAACTGCTACTTATTTCTATTCATTCTCCTGGCCCTCTGGACTTCCCCACTGGTCTTACCTCCATTTAGGCTACTGTACCCAGCCTCAATTACCATAGATGGAGAAACCAAGATATTCTATGGCAAAACCAAGTTAACAGTCTATTTTCACTAATCCAGCCCTACAGAAAACAATAGAAGGAAAAAGCTAACACAAAGAGGGAAACTACACCCACAAAAAAATAACAAAGTAATCATCTCACAACAAACCCAAAAGAAAAGAACCACACAAACATAATACAATCACTAACAGCAAAAATAACAGGAACCAACAATCACTGGTCTTTAATACCTCTCAACATAAATGGAATCAATTCCCCAATAAAAAGATATAGGCTAACAAACTGGATATGTAAACAAGATTCAGTATTTCATTGAATACAGGAAATACACCTCAGTGATAAAGACAGTTACTACCTCATACTAAAAAGCTAGAAAATATTTTCCAAGCAGATAGTCCCAAGAAACAAGTTGGAGTAGTCATTCTAATATTCAATAAAATAGATTTTCAACGAAAAGTTATCAAAAGAGATGGGGAAGTACACATCATATACATCAAAGGAAAACTCCTACAAGATGAACTCTCAATTCTGAACATCTGTGCTCCAAAGGCAAGGGCACCCACATTTGTAAAAGAAATATATTACTGAAGCTCAAAACAAACATTGATCCTCACACAATAATAGTGGAAGACTTCAACACCCCACTTTCACCAATGAATAGATCATAGAAACAGAAACTAAACAAAGACACAGTGAAGCTTGACAGAAGTTATGAACCAAATGGATTTAACAGATATCTACAGAACATTTCACTCTAAAACTATATATATATATATATATATATGTGTGTGTGTGTGTGTGTGTGTGTGTGTGTGTGTGTATGTGTGTGTGTGTGTGTGTGTGCGTGTGTGAATTATATATATTATACAAATTTTATATAATATATATATATATATATATATATATATATATATATATATATATTCTTTTTAGTACCTCATGGTACCATCTCCAAATCTGACTATATAACCAGACATAAAACAAGCCTCAACAGATACAAGAGGATTGAAATAATCCCATGTATTCCATCAGATCACCACAGAATAAGGGTGATTTTCAATAACAACAAAACAACAGAAAGCCCATATACTCATAGAAACTAAATAACTCTCAATAATAACTTGGTCAGGGAAGAAATAAAGAAATTAAATTCTTTCTAGAATTTAATGAAAATGAAGGCAAAGCATACACAAACTTATAGAACACAGTGAAAGAGGAAAATTCATAGCACTGAGTACCTTCATAAAGAAATTGGAAAGATGCTACACTAACAACTTAACAGCGCATCTGAAAGCTCCAGAACAAAAAGAAGCAAACACACCTGAGAGGAGTAGATGGCAGGAAATAATCAAACTCAGAGTTGAAATCAACCAATTAGGAACAAAGAGAAGTATACAAAGAATCAACAAAACTAACAGCTGTTCTTTGAAAAATCAACAAGATAGATAAACCCTTAGCCAGATTAACCAGAGGATACAGATACAGTATCCAAATTAAGAAATCAGAAATGAAAGGAGAGACATAACAATGGAAACTGAGGAATTTTTTAAAAAATCTCATCATATCCTCCTGCAAAAGCCTATACTCAACAACACTGGACAATTCAGGTGAAACGGATGGCTTTCCAGACAGATAGCAGGAACTAGTGTTAAATCAGGACAGGTAAGCCATCTAAACAGTCCCACAACCTCTAAGGAAACAGACCTTCAAAGAAGACCTAATATCAATACTTCTAAAACTATTCCACAAAACAGAAACAGAATGAATTCTACCTAATTCATTCTATGAACCCACAGTTATGCTGATACCTAAGCCACACAAAGACCCAACACAGAAAGAGAACTTCACACCAATTTCACCTATGAATATCCATGCAAAAATACTCAATAAAATTCTTGCAAACTGAATTCAAAAACTCATCAATCAAAATGATCATTCACCATGACCAAGTAGACTTCATCCCGCTGATGCATGGATGGTTCAACATATGAAAATCCATCCATGTTATCCATGATATAAACAAACTCAAAGAAAAAAATCACAGATCATCTCATTAAATACTGAAAAAGCCTTTGACAAAATTCAACATGTTAAATTCTTGTTAAAACATGTTAAACGTCTTGAAAAGATCAGGAATTCAAGGCACATAGCCAAACATAATAAAAGCAATATGCAGCAAACCAACATCCAACTTCAAATTAAATGGAGAGAAAATTGAAACAATCCCACTGAAATCAGGAACAAGAAAAAGCTGCCCACTCTCTCCATATTTATTCAATATAGTACTCAAAGTTCTAGCTAGAGCAATTAGACAACAAAAGAAGGTCAAATGATACAAATTGGAAAGGAAGAAGTCAAAATTTCACTATTTGCAGATGATAAAATAGTATACATAAGTGACCCGAAAAATTCCACCAGAGAACTCCCAAACCTGATAAACAACTTCAGCAAAGTGGCTGGATATAAAATTAACTCAAACAAATCAGTAGCCTTCCTATACTCAAAGGATAAACAGGCTGAGAAAGAAATTAGGGAAATGACACCTTTCACTCTTGTCATTATTGTCACAAATAATATAAAATGTCTTGGTGTGGCTCTAACCAAGCAAGTGAAAGATCTGTATGACAAGAATGTCAAGTCCCTGAAGAAAGAAATCAAAGAAGATCTCAGAAGTAGGAAAGATCTCCCATGTTCATAAATCAGCAAGATTAACATAGTAAAAATGGCCATCTTACCAAAAGCAATCTACACATTCAATGCAGTCCCCATTAAAATGTCAACTTAATTCTTCACAGAGATATAAAGAGCAAGTATCAAATTCATATGGAATAACAAAAAACCTAGATTAGAGAACACTATTCTCAAAAACTAAACAACTTCTGGGGGAATCACCATCCCTGACTTCAAACTGCACTAGAGAGCAATAGTGATTTAAAAAAAAACAAATGGAATTGGTACAGAGACAGACAGGTAGATCAATGGAATAGAATTGAAGATCAAGAAATAAAGCCACATTCCTATGTGGCTTTGACAAGGAAGCCAAAACTATCCAGTCGAAAAAAGACAGCATATTCAACAAATGATGTTGATTTAAGTGGCAGTTGGCATGTAGAAGAATACAAATTGATCCTTTTTTTTCTTTTTTTTGAGAGGAAAGAGTTTATTTCATCTTATATCTTATAGTACATTATGAATAGTAGTCAGGACAGTCCTTTTGGAGTTCTGTAGGCTTCTTGTATGTTTATGGACATCTCATTCTTTAGGTTAGAGAAGTTTTCCTCCATAATTTTGTTGAAGATACTTTAAGTTGAGACTCTTTGCTCTCTCTACACCTATGATCCTTAGGTTTGGTCTTCTCATTGTGTCCTGGATTTCCTAGATGTTTTAGGTTAGGAGCTTTTTGCATTTTGTATTTTCTTTGACTGTTGGGTCAATGGTTTTTTATGGTATCTTCTGCATCTGAGATTCTCTCTTCTGTCTCTTGTATTCTGTTGGTGATGCTTGCATCTATGACTCCTGATCTCTTTCCTAGGTTTTCTATCTCCAAGGTTGTCTCCCTTTGTTGTATTTTTTTATTGATTCTATTTCCATTTTTAGATCCTGGATGGTTTTTTTTTTTTTTTTCAATTCCTTCACCTGTCTGGTTGTGTTTTCCTGTAATTCTTTAAGGATTTTTGTGTTTTCTCTTTAAGGGATTCTACCTGTTTACCTGTGTTCTCCTGTATTTCTTTAAGGGAGTGATTTACATCCTTCTTAAAGTCCTCTATCATCATCATGGGAGGTGACTTTAAATCAGAGTCTTGTTTTTCTGGTATGTTGGGTATCCAGGGCTCACTGTGGTGGGAGAACTGGGTTCTAATGATGTCAAGTAGCCTTGGTTTCTGTTGCTTATGTTATTGCCCTTTCCTCTTGCCATCTGAATATCTCTGGTATTAGCTGGTCTTGCTGTCTCTGACTGTGGCTTGTCCCTCCTGCAAGCCTGTGTGTCAGTACTCCTGGGAGACCAGTTCTCCCCAGGAGGAATTTGGATATGAAGATCTTTGGCACAGGGTCAGCTCCAGGGTTCAGATGGAAATCTGGAGGATCCTGTCCCTGTCTGTTACTTGGTTCCTGTGTCCTGGTGACTCTGAGCTGGTCCCTCTTTGGGCCAGAAATTTGAGGAGAAGTGGTGGTATTACCTGTGCTCAAAGGTGTGCCAGCATCCCTGAGAGACCAGGTCTCTCCCAGCGGTATTTGGGTATGGAGCCCTGTGGCACAGGATCAGTTTTGGGGCTGTGTCACAGTAGCAGATCTGGATACAGCCAGAAACTGGAAGGATCATGTCCCAGGCTGCTCCTCAGTTCCTGTGTCCTGAGGTCTCTGGGCTGGTCCCTCAGAGCTGAAGTGGTGTACTTACCTGTGCTCACAGATATGCCAGCACTCCTGCATGTCAAATTGATCCATTTTTATCTTCTCATACAAAGATTAAGTCCAAGTTGATGAAGGACCTCCACATAAAACCAGATACACTGAATATATTAAAAGAGGAAAGTGAGAAAGAGTCTCGAACACATTGGCAAGGGAAATAGAACACCAATGGTTCAGGCTCTAAGATGAAAAATTGACAAATTGGATCTCATAAAATTGTAATGCTTCTGTAAGGCAAAGGACACTGTCAATAGGACAAAACAGCAATCTACTAATTGAGAAAAGATCTTTACCAATCCTACATCCGATAGAGGGCTAATATCCAATATATAGAATGAACTCAAGAAGTTAGACTCCAGAAAACTAAATGATCCTATTAAAAAATAGGGCACAGAGCTAAACAAAGAATTCTGAACTGAGGAATCTTGAATGACAGAGAAACACCTAAAGAAATGTTCAACATCTTTAGTCATCGGAGAAATGCAAATCAAAATAACTGTGAGATTCCACCTTACACCAATCAGAATGGCTAAGATCAAAAACTCAGGTGAGAGGAGATGCTGCTGAGGATGTGGAGAAAGAGGAACACTCCTCCATTGCTGGTGAGATTGCAACCTGGTACAACCACTCTGGAAATCAGTCTAGCAGCTATACCACTCCTAGGAATATATCCAAAAGATACTCCAACATATAACAAGGACACATGCTCCACTATGTTCATAGCAGCCTGATTTATGATAGCCAGAAGCTGGAAAGAACCCAGGTGTCCCCAACAGAGGAATGGATACAGAAAATGTGGTACATTTACACAATGGAGTACTGCCCAGATATTAAAAACAATGACTTCAAGAAATTCTTAGGTAAATGGATAGAACTAGAAAATATCATTCTGAGTGAGATAACCCAGTCGAAAAAGAACACATGGTATGTACTCACTAATAAGTGAATATTAGCCAAAAGCTTGGAATAACCATGATACAACTCACAGACCATATGAAGCTTAATAAGAAGCAAGACCAAAGTGTGGATGCTTCAAACCCACCTAGAAGAGGGAACAAAATAATCATGGGAAGCAGAGGGAGGGAGGGATCTGGGTGGGAGAGTGGAAGTGGAGGGAAAAGGGGGCAGGACCAGGTATGGGAAGAGACAGGAGAGAAGTCCCAAGTGTCAGAAGAACTAGTAGTAATAAGTAGCATTGGGTGCTGGGAACCTGGGGAATACAGATGCGAGAGATGCTAGATGCTCCCTGGACCCAATGGAGATGACATTAGCTGAAATACCCAACAGCATGGAGACAGAACCTGAAGAGACTAAATCCAGTAGATAGACATGGCCCCCAGTGGAATGATGGGGTCATTCACCCATCTCAAAAATGTTTAACCCAGAATTGTCCCTGTCTAAAGGAAATATAGGAACAAAGATTGGAGCAAATACTGAAGGAAAGACCATCCAGGGACTGTTCCACTGTGCATGATCCATTCTATCTGTAGACACCAAATGCCAACACTATTGCTTTTGCCAAGATGTGCTTGCAGACAGGAGCCTGGTATGGCTATCCTCTGAGAGGCTCAGCCAGAATCTGACTAAGACAGATACAGATACAACCAAACATTTGACTGAGCCCCAGGACCCCAGTGGAAGAGTAAGGGGAAGAGCTGGATGAGCTGAAGGGGATTACAACCCCATAGGAAGAACAACAGATTCAATTAACCACTGGATCCATCAGAGTTTCCAGGGACTAAACTACCAACCACAGAGTATACATAGCTCCTGTTACATATGTTACTGAGAACTGCCTCATCTGGCATCAGTGGGAGGGGATGTGCTTGGTCCTATGGAGGCCTGATGTCTCAGAGAAGGGGGATACTAGAAGAGTAAGACAGGAGTAGGTGGGAGGGGAGCACCCTCTTAGAGGAAAAGGGGAGGGAGAGGGAGAAGGGAGATTCTATGGAGTGGAGACTGGGAAAGGGGATAACATTTGAAATGTAGACAAATAAAATAAAATGATTAATAAAAAAAAGTAATTTCCCCAAGTTTAGGCAGAAGAATGACCATGGGTAACTCACCATAAGCCTCCTTCAACTACACAGTGGTTCACTGTTGTATCTTTGATGGCAAAGTCTGTTGCTTTTCTAATCAAGTGTTTATGTTGAGCATTTAATGCAAGATGATCTCTGACTAGCTTAGCTTCTGTCTACCCCATGCAACTTCTTTATAAATGCAGTTGCAGTTCTTCTACATAGCAAATGCTACAGTTGTATCGAACTTTGAAAGTGATATCAGCACCCAAGCATGGTGGTATGCACTTGCAGTCCCAGCACTTTGGAGGCTGGGACAACACAATGAGGAGTTCAAAGCTGCTCTTGAATTAGAGGCTAGCCTGGGCTACATGAAATCCTATCTCAAACCAAACCCCAAACTGCACTCTCCATAAAATGGACAGAAAGAGAGCATCACCAGTTATGAACATAAGTGAATGTCATTCCTTCAAAACACTAGGTTGCCTTGATGATCAGAAACTTATCCAAAGATGCTGTTGTCAGTACTGCCTTTCTGGAGCTGCTCTTTTAGAAGTACCTTCAAAGGCTGTTTACAGACTATTGAAAGAAATTAGACTCACCAGTTCAAAAGGCATTTACTGTATCACACTACAGGTAGCAATATCCCACGTCTCAAACTCTTCATTTGAGTTGACCACAACAAATTGACTTTGTTTTTTAAAATTAGCCTACTTTGAATGAAAAATATTTGTCATCTCATAATGTTCAGAATAAATTTCTGGAACTTTTTAGGTTGTATCCAAATAGGGAGTTCAAAAACTGTTCTAAATTCAACAGCATTATTAAGTCTGCGATTTAAGAAGCAAGGCATTTTTTGTCCCACACAGGCTGGCAAATGAGTTAAACGCAATAGAGTAGGATATTAGTTTTGTGCCCAAAGTCTAGAGCCAGAAAAATGGGGTTACAGTCCTTCCTTTAGCATTTACTAGCTACATAATTTTGAACAAGGTGCTTAATCTCTCCATCAACTTAATTTCTTTTTTGGTAATAGATATAATATTGGAGTATGCAGATGATTTGAGTTGGTACATAATACAGTATATGTGCTGTTTCAATAGTTATGCTGAGTTCTATTATTTATGTGATATATTAAGTTCTTTGATACAAAGTAAGTTAATTTTAGTAAGTTATTATAACATACATCACTTAATACTACCTTTAATTATAAGCATATCAGCCGGGCGATGGTGGCACACGCCTTTAATCCCAGCACTTGGGAGGCAGAGGCAGGCGGATTTCTGAGTTCGAGGCCAGCCTGGTCTACAGAGTGAGTTCCAGGATAGCCAGGGCTACACAGAGAAATCCTGTCTCAAAAAAAAAAATAACATATCAGACAAAGTCTAATGTAGGACATATGTAGAAGTAATCCTAAGGCTATTCTTATCAATAGTAGTGGTAAAACATTATGTAAGAATATTAATCTGCAGTAGTTACTAATATTAAAATGAAACTTGCAGGGCTAAGGAGATGGCTCAGTGGATAAATGTGCTTGTCTAGTAAACCTGAGTTTGATCTCAGATTCCAGGGTAGAAGGGAAGAATCAGCTCCTGAAAGTTTTCTCTGACTTCTACATGTACATCATAGCACATGTGTACCATGTACACTGGTAAAATAATAATAGCAACAATAATAATAGTTGATAATAATAATAGTTGTGAGTCTGTAGATTCTCTGCATAGATATTTTGCTTCATGTTACATCCTGAAAACACATCCTGGAGTGGAGATGCCTAATAGATCATCCAACATTAAGAGATAAAACATCTGTGGCACCTGGGGAAAGGACTTTAACCCATGTAGCTATACCCTGACCAAATAATAGGAACACAATCCTGAGAAAATACGGTCATTTATGAGGAAGGTTTCACTGTTGAGAAGTCTTCTTTGGTAAGATTTCTTTTTATGTTTTTATTGTGTGTATGTATGCTTGCCATATGTGTGGGTGGATGCCCAGGGAAACAGAAAAGGACATCAGACCCCATGGAGCTTTATGGGTTTCAGGCAGTTGTAAGCTGTCCAGTGTGGGTCCTGGGTGCTGAACTCTTGTCCTCTGCAGTAGCTCTCTTAACCACTGGACTATCCCTCTGACACCTGAGGAGTCTTTCTGGAACACCCATCCCTTGTTTTATTCTCATGGAACCCAGTGGCACAGGTCCTAATTCTTTGGAGATTATGTGCTTCCAGAGCATTCTGTTTTCATGACATTCTCAGTTCTCATTTTACTTTTCTCACACCTAACAAAAGCAACTTAAGGAAGTATTTGCTTTCAACTCTATGAGGTTGCTGTCTATCGTGGGGAAGGCATGGAAGCAGGAAAATAAAGCAGCTCATCACTTTTTGTCCATGATCAGGAAGCAGAGAAAGAGCAATGTTGGTGACACTCGGCTTATTTTCTCTTTTTATTCTTTCTTTAAAAATACTTTATGTATATGTGTGTTGTAATTTAAACTTTCCTTACTCTAAAATTACAGAAAATTCAGATATTATGCTTCTGCTGAGATGGAAGTTTTGAAAGATAATGGCAAATACCAATAAGAGAAAGATAAATGTTGTAGTCATAAGTAAACCAAAATGAAATCTTCACATAAAGTTGCTCATTAAATGCTTCAATTCTGGAAAATTTCTCGGTTTGTTTTCCTGGCTGATGGTGGCTGTCACTAAAGGAGGCAACTGATTTTCTGGACTTAATTTTCATAATAGGAACTAACTTGTCAAAGTAATAGTACTACCTGAAGATTGCCATCAGAAAGGTTTTGACAAAGTAGCTACAACAGAGAAGAATTCACCCAGGCTGCAGACACTAACACTTCAGACTCAGAGTCTTCGTGTGGACCACTGTAGTGTACACACATTCAATAATCCAAGTAGTATGAACACATACTCTGTCACAATGGAATAGCTTACTGGAATTTGTAAAACATTAACCACATATCACAGGAGAACAAATAATTAGCAGACAGTAGCTTGAAGCTAAAAGTTAATAACACATGTACATAGTTTAATAATTAAAATTGCCATTGCTTTTTCTAAAAATTAGTAGCTTAAAATATAGTTATGCATGTATGGTTCATCTATATGAATGCATGTGGAGAACAGGGTGTCTAGAGCATCTTCCTCTATTTCTATCATACTTATTTGAGACTCACTGAACTAATTGGCTGCATTGGTTAGCCAGTGAGCTTGGAATCTGCCTTTCCCATCCCTCAACTCCTAACACTATAGCTAGAGAGGCATACTTGCTTCTTCATATGTAGGTTCTGGGGATCCAGACTCAAGTCCTCATAATTGAACAAAAAGCAATGTACCCACTAATCCATCTCCTCAGCACCATACATCAGATATATGGGGAAAAAAATGAACACACTGTTGAATATGTGATTCTCAGTACTAGGATGGCTGAGGCAGAAGTTTGAGGCTAGCCTGGAATACAAATAAAACTATGTCTCAACAAATCCAAGGGTTTGTGACTCAATTGGTAGAGTGCTTGCCTAGCATGAAGGAGGACTGACTTCCATCCCTAACACTGTATAAACTGGGTATGGTAGCAATGATCTCCTATAATCCAAGCACTTGGGAGGAAGAGGCAGGAAGATTAGAAATTCAAGGTCATCTTTGGCTACATATTGAGTATGGGGCCAGTCTGGAACACAGGAACCCTGTCTCAACA
This sequence comes from Mastomys natalensis, assembly GCA_021653895.1. Taxonomy (NCBI): domain Eukaryota; kingdom Metazoa; phylum Chordata; class Mammalia; order Rodentia; family Muridae; genus Mastomys; species Mastomys natalensis. The sequence goes on along the minus strand of JAJTUV010002697.1, from coordinate 76,710 downwards.
AACAAAGGAACTAGTAAGCTTAATTTCTTTAAAAAGTTATACTTTGCTTTGGCAACAATTAAATTACTTTATCCTGTGCTAGGTCTTCATGCCCTTTTTCCATACCCCTCAGTAGATAATTTAGACTCATTAATGGAAGATATATTGACATGCAGTCAAGCTAGAAAACAGTCACTATTGCAGTTAACTAGTTCCCAAAGGCAAGTCTATATACCTTTTCTTGTACAAAGACCTCAAAGTTTCTAGGCAAGTAATCTAGTACTGAGCTAAAGTCCCACTTCTGTGTGTGCAATGTATATGTTTGTGTAGATGTGTGTACCAGCATACATGTGTGCATGTGCTGACCACCTTTCTTTTGAGAAAGGGTCTCACCATGAAGCCCTGGCTAGCTTGAAACTCACTACTGGAATCAGACTATGCTTGAATTCACCAATCCACCAGCATCTGCCTCCCTATTGCTAGATTTAAAGGGATGTGCCACTACACACAGTTCACTATACTGAGACAGGTTTCTCCCTGAACCTAAAGCTTTCTGATTGGCTAAAGCTGAATACTCTAGGAGCTCTAGAACTCTGCTTATCTCCAAGCTTTCGGGGTACCACTGGACTTTACCCTGAGTTTGGAAAGCCAAACTCAGATTTTCAAGCTTGCACAGCAGGCACTCTCCCAAGTGGGCTATCTCCCCAATACTCTTGTTTTTGAGACAGAGTCTCACTCTATATTGTCCAGATGACCTGGAGTTACATAAGCCTAGGCTAGCTTTGCACATTGCCTCCCAAGTGCTAGGATTATAGCTGTGTATCATCACACTCGACAAACCTACACTTCCTTTTTGAAGGGCAAGCAAAGTTCTATTGAGGAACATCTTTCCTTAATTTAAATAATTTTTAATTAGCCACATTAGTACCCTTCAGAGCAGTATCCACTTAAGTGAAAAGCTAGAATGAACCTTCTGGCAAATTCTAACTCACCACGCTAGTATGCTAACTTGAAATGACTAGTATATGCATGTTATTTAAAATCACTAAAGCGACCAGAGAACCACAGTTTTGTTTGACCCAGGAAACATGGCAAGCAGTGAGTGGACTCCAGCCTCGAAGACCTTTAATTGAGATTTGTTCTTGAGAATTAAACAAAAGAACTCACATAGTAAGTATCTTCAAAATTTATAATTGACCTAGAGGTTTAGAAGCCAACCAAGACAAAAGGCAGGAAGAAGGAACAGACCTCAGCTGTTCTTTTATACTTTCACAAAAGCAGAAGCAAGGATCCCAGCCAGTCCCTTAATAAAGGTTGGTCTTTTTCATGATCTTAAGAAACTCTTCCTCGTTCACTTCTCCATCGCCATCACGATCAGCTTCATCGATCATTTCCTGCAGCTCCTCGTCTGTGAGGCTTTCCCCTAGCTCGTTGGCCACACGCTTGAGGTTTTTGAATGAAATTTTCCCAGTTTCGTCGTCATCAAACAACCTGAAAGCCTTCAAGATTTCCTCTTTAGTATCTTTCTCGGCCATCTTCTGAGTCATCACAGCCAAGAAGTCATTGAAGCTGATCTTTCCTGTGGCCTCTTTGTCCACTTCTGAAATCATTTTTTTCATCTCTTCCTTTCTGGGTTCAAAGCCAAGTGCTCTCATAGCCACCTTCAGCTCCTTCACATCGATGGTCCCACTCCCATCAGAATCGAAGAGGTCAAAGGCTTCCCGAACTTCTTGCTTTTGATCTTCCGTGAGTTCAGGTTTAGGACCCACCTTTCTCTTGTAGCTGGTGGAGGCCACGTTTGACTTCCTGAAGGTGGACGCCATCTTCCACCACAGTTGGGTCCTTAACGGTGCCCTGACATCGCACGTGTGTGAAGTGCCCCTGCTAGTGCGCCTGCGCCAGCCCCTATGTGCCTACTACCTGGGCCACCGAGCCCCAAACCATCAGTGAGATCTTATTTACAATATAACCCAGTTTCCTCAGTTTATCATTCCATTTCCACGAGTTAATACCTGCTGGCAAGAAATTTGCTGTAGCTATTGTTGTCTCTATAATTCTTTGGAACATGCAGTTCTTTCCAGACCATACGCATCTGCAGTGCCTGTGTATATTTATTTGAAAATCCTCTGCTCCTTTTCCATACTAATTCAAAGGACAAATATAGGGTAATCAAGTTTGAATTTAACCACTTGGTGTTAAATTTAAATAAGAAGGAAGATCATTAAATGGCACACCATGTGTTCCTCTAGACATGATTAGAAAATAGGTAAGATGGAAGCACTTAGGTATAAAATTTGAGGAAGTTTGTCTCCTATTGAACCATAGTAAAATTTTCTGGCAGTTTCTCAAATATGACATATAATATCCAGTATAACTCACTTCTAGTACATGGGTTTTGTTGTAATTTCATTCAGTAGGCTTTTGACTTCAACAGATGAGGGTGAAGTATTCTGGTATGTATTTTTAAAATCCTAGCAATGTGTTTACTCTCACTTATTGTTCACTACAGTCTGTACAAAACCCCACATTCAGTAGAAACAACCACTAAGCAAGTACCTAAAGGTAACCTTTACTCTTAAAATCCTAAACCAAATGCATGAAAGTTTCATGTCCGCCATCTTTCCTTTGAAGCCTGTGATACATGATCTTAAACTGAACATACTCGGTGATGGACACCCTACAATAAGCAAGCTTGGAAGTGCCTCCAATGTCTCCTTTCTTATAAAGCATGTGTAAGCTTCTGAAATAAAACTTCCACACTTTATTCGATGGGCTTGTTGTTTTGCAGATAATGTCAACGTTCTCCTTAGGTGCTGCAAGTAATAAATCTTTCTGCACACATCTGGTCATGCTAGTAGGCTTCACACTCATCTAGAAGAGAGCCCATTGTATTCAGTTACAGTTGTCCCTCTCTGACTGCAGACCAGGAAGGTGATGATGCAGCATATATGGAGACCTAAAATTGTCTTTTGAAGTTCAAGGAGTCCTTCTGGGAACCAAAGAAGCAAGAGAAAAGTGGAAGCTTTTTAGGTAAGAAAGATAGAAGTTACCTAGCAAATGTAGATAGCTGACTTTTAATTTTTAGTATTTTTTAACCCCCTCCCCCCAAAATTTGTATTTACCAGTATTTGATCTGTACAACGATGACATCTGGAAGGTTTTTTGTTCCAAAGCATTTGTATCCCAGGCACCCAGAACAGTGCATGACACATTGAAAGGATATTACTATCCATTGACTTTATGCATAATTAATATTGATCCTAAAATACCTTTTAACTCATTAAATGAAAGGAGGTGATTCAAAATATCCAATAATACTAGGAATATTTTACAAAACTTCATTTTGTTTTGTTTTGAAATTGTGATTCAATGCTGATTTTATGGTATGTTTAGAAATTTTGTTAGTTATTTGTTTTCCTGGAATCAAATGCAAGATTACATCCATGCTGTGAAAGTACTCTTCACTGAACCCTAGCCTAGCCTTTCATGGCATGTTCAGCTGGCCAAATCTTACTACCTTCCCTGTGACAGTAGACACTGGTCTTAGGTATAGGGTTTTTGAAAGCAAAAGTAGCTTATTTAGTCCCTAGTCTCTCCTGCATTCCCTGCATTTATTGCATCTTCTTTCAACTCAACATCTTATCTCTGTGGATTATCTCTGCAGATTTGAGGAAGTCAACTTATCCCCTTCATGACATCCTTATCTCTCATTTGAAATACCATACTAAAATTCTCTAATGTATTTTTAATTTAAAAAAAAAAAAAAAACCATGAAAACTCCAGGTACACTTTCCTAAGGGGACTATACAGGACTGGGTACTAGCAGATCAGACCTCAGGTCCTTCCAGACTTGCGTTTCCTTTGGCAACCACTCTTTTGCCTAAATTTAAGACAAATTATGATGTGTTGAGGAAAACTAAAGCTTTTAAGCTGCCATATAGAGAGCATTATTTGAGGCCAAGTTGAATTCAAAGCAAACTGGTTGTCATAGTTTCCAGATGTCTGCAATCAGCAGTCACAACAAAGGGCCATCAAAAGTCCTCTTCATAGGAAACAATTCCCTCAAAATCAGTTCTTGATGAACATTCTGTGTCTTGACCCTGACTTGAAAAGGAGACATTATGTCTCCTTTTGCCTAATTTGAACCTTGCATTCATTTCCTATCTCATAGATGGAAAAAACAAAGCAAGGCATAGAAGAGGCCTGTAATACATGTTAAATAGTATATAGTCAATAAATGTATTTTGAGGTTATACCTTGGCCTTGTCTGAACCCAGCACTTAAACATTGTTCATTACATCATGCTGCCTTAGAATTGAGATTATTAGTAAAACATAGCATGGCTGGAGAGATAGGCTACTGGTCATCATTCATACACCTGATAGTAAGTAAATAAGCAATTTTTGTAGAAAGATTCAACAAGGATTTTCATCATTTGTCTGAATCCAGAGCACTTTGCTAGCTGCTAAGTGAAGAAGACACCTCTAGGGAAAAACTCATGAATAGATGTATAGAGAAAACTGGTGACTCTTTAGAAGACTTAGCTGGGCTGGAATACACCAATGCCTATAATCCGAGCATTTTAGAGACTAAGGAAAGAAGAGTATCAGAAGTTTGGGGCCAGCCTGAGCTACATAAAAATAATTCTCTTCACCACACCCTCAAATCCTTAATGTACATTCAAAGATTTTTTTTTTTTAACTAGAGATCTTTGGAAAATTTTATGAGGAAGCTACTGAGGCCACCAAATCACTCTGACTCATTCTTTTCAATTACTTTGCTCATGATAATACTAAATTCTCTCCCCAGAAGTGTTAGTTTCTCCTGCTTTCTTTTTTGAATCTGTGATAAATGACCTAAGTGCAGCACGCTCAAAAATGTACATCTGCTGGCCAGTGGTAGTGCACGCTTTTAATCCCAGAACTCAGGAGGCAGAGGCAGGTGAGAGGCACCCTGGTCTACAAAGTGATATCCATGGCTACAAGAGAAAGCCTGTCTTTAAAACAAACAAACAAATTTAAAAAAAAAAAAAAAACAATAAAAAATGCATCTAAACTGAGAAAGCCTATATGTATGTATGTGTATCATATTCATGCTTGGTGCCATGGAAGGGTTAGATCCCCCTAAAATGGAGTTACAGATAGTTGTGAGTGCTAAGAGCTGAACCCAGTTGCAGGAGCAACAAATGTTCTTTACTACAGAGCCAAGGCTCCAGAAATGTGCTTTCTTATATGAACATTATGAAGTAAAGTTCCCAGGAAAAAAAAAGCCACACTTTCATTAAGGATTTTACAAAACTAGTTGAGTGATTGGAACTTTGTGATTGTAGAGGTAGAATATAGCAGATCCACAGCCAAATTATCTTGGATTATGTTTAGTATGTATCTATTCTCATTTTATTTCTGCTGCTGTGATAAAAACAAACAAACAAACAAAACACCCTGAAAAAAAAAAAAGCCTGTTGGGGAAGAGAGGTTTTAGCTCACATTTTCAGACTATGGTCCATCATTTCAAGGAAGGTAAGATTTCAAGAACTTGAAACAGCTAGTCACATTCACAGTCAAAATCAGAGAAAGAATGAATGTATGCATACAAACTAGTGCTCAGCTTGCTTTCTCTGCTTTCATCCATTCCAGGATACACACCCAAGAAATGGTGCTGCCCACAATGACCAGGTCTTTCTACCTCAAATAGTATATTAGACAATCCCCCATAGACATGCCTGCAGATCAACCTAATCTAGACAACCCTTTCTTGAGATTCTCTTCCCAGGCTGTTGTAGATTGTGTCAACCTGACAACACTAAGAATCATAGTGCCTAAAATACCAATCATTGTCCACCTTTGTATCTGAACATCTCTTTGACCATAAGCTAAAACCTCCTAGGGTACATTAACAGAGAGCTAACTCCTACCAATCTAAGAGCTAAAAGTGCTATCAGGTGGCATCTGAAACCTAATACCCAGATTGTTTCCTGTTTCTTTGTAACCAGTCTATCTGTTTCCATCTGTATTTGAGTAATGACTTGATTTCTGACTTCATTTTATTCTAGAGCTATAGAAGTTACATGAAACAATTTCCACACTGGAAGATATCAGTTAGAGCAATCTAAATTCATGTATGTCAATGATCATCCAGATCTTGCTTGAGAATCAATTCTTATTCCATTTGAGGTGAGAGTTGTGTTTTGTGTGGATGATATGTATAGGTTACTCTGTAAAAGGCCCCTTCAGTCTTCATTTAGGGATAGCATTTCATTCCAGACAGTCTCACTGCTGTGAATAACAGATGTCTCTACATTCTTATGTCCCAGTTGTTGTTTTAAAAACAAAATCCTAAATATTTGATTTTATCAAATGAAGACTCAAGACACTGATGTACAAGAAGGAAAAAGATCATCTTCCTCCTCTTCCTCCTCTTCCTCCTCTTCCTCCTCTTCCTCTTCCTCTTCTTCCTCCTCTTTCTCTTCCTTGTCCTTCTTCTCCTTCTTTATTCTTAAATACCCTTCAACTCAAAGACCCTCTTTTCTCTTTCCTGAGTTTTCTTTTGTTCACTCCCTCTCAATTGGTTGCTTGTTCTGTTTCTTGACCTATTGTTGACTTTATTTAATCCTGTTTATAGAAAACTTTTGGGTTAAAGGTATGGGTTAGGACTGAGCCACATTACAACCACTTGTTTACTGTAAACAGAAAGCTCTCAGATAAAAGGTGTGTGGTATTGTGGGGAAAAAAAAAAAAAACACTTGGGCGGCCCGGCCCGCCTGCAGCAGCAGAGGCAGCAGCCCAAAGGCTGACGAGGAGGAGGGGGAGGCCCAAGCAGTGGCAGAGTCTGAGGCTGGGGTCCCTGGGCTTTTCCTGCTGCTAAGGTTCCCACATATTCAAGAAGGTCTAGGGTCCCAAATGTTGGAAGCAGGCCCGAGAAGACGTGGACTGGGTTTCCAAAGAGAAGTTTATTATCCATGGTGGTAGTTGGATCTGGATATGCATGCACCCCTCCCCAAATGCCAGGAGGAGCTCCCTTATATTGGGGAGTGGGAAAGAGGAGGGGCTAGGGAGGGGAAAACTTAATTAGCTATGTCCCCCGGCCTTAATAATATGCAAATCTCAAGGCACAGGACTGTTAATCACACCCTTTATCTGTGTGAATGAAGGTACAGGTTAAATGGAGATGAGACCGTGTGTCAGGGCCCTGGGTTCTGGGGGCATGGCCAAACACCTGTAGTCTCAGGGTTCCAGGCCCATGGCAACCCAAGATGCCCTTCCACGGCCTGACATGGTATGGCTGAGCCACACCACAACAAGGCTTTTCCAGTTCATAATATTGGTATTCACAATGTGCTCAAATGTCCTGCAGCAGTTGTTTTTGGCTTTACACTCACCAAGAGGCAAGCACATTGGGTTCAGTTGCATAACCATGAGAAGAACACAGTGTCTTAGTTAGGGTTTCTATTGCTTCAGTGAAGTTCTATGACTAGATAGCAAGTTTGGGAAGGAAAGTGTTTATTTGGCTTACATTTCCACAGAGAAGGAACTCGAACAGGGTAGGAACATGGAGACAGGAGCTGATGCAAAATGTAGAGAGGGTGCTGCTTATTGGCTGATACTGATGGATTGCTCAGACTGCTTTCGTATAGAACTCATAACCACCAGCTCAGTGATGGCACCACCCACAAAGGGTTGAGCCCTCCCCCATCTATAACTAATTTAAAAAGTGCCTTATATCTGGATCTTATGGAGGCATTTTCTCAACTGAGTTTCCCTCCTTTCAGGTAAATCTAGCTTGTGTCAAATTGACATAAAACTAGCCAAGTCAGTGTCCATGTTTGTTGTTTACTTTTATTCTTAGAAAAAACTATTATTAGTACATATGTGAGTGTACATGTCCATGAATACAGGTGCGGTGTGTGTCTGCTTTCATATGGATGGCCTGAATCAAACTCACAGAGCAAACATATCAAACTCACATGACCTTTACTCACTGAGTCATGTCACAAGGTCCTACCTTTATTTTTTTTTCAGTTCTTTCTTATGGTATTTATTACATACTTTTCAACTCCATATACAAGTTAGTAGCACATTCCTTTTGTTGGCATTGGTATGAGGTTTCAATGTATGCCCCCTGGAAAATTAATGAATACAATTAGTTTTTTTGTTTGTTGGTTTGTTTGTGGCTTTTCCTCTGTGGTGTGTGTGTGTGTGTTTCCAGGGATGTCCTAGGTAATCAATTGTGCATTCTCTGAGAGGAGGAAAGGAGATGGTTGTTTAAATCTAACCATGGATAATTAAGAGCTAAAAAGAGAGGAAAGAACCATTAGAAGTCAACAACAGTATCTACAGCCAGGTGAGACCAAGTACAGAAGTGCTATGAAGCCTGTTCCCACTGACTTGGTTTCTGATGGACTTGCATGGCATGAGAAATGATGTTTCAGAGTCTTTTAAAATTTAAGTTGCACTCAACAGATTGAGTGAATCCCTCTGTCACCCAAGCCATAAAACATGCATAGTAATGTGCCTAGAGGCTGCCTGCTTACTTTCCTACAAGCACAGACCAGAGATACTCCAAAAATAAGCAGGATGACTGTACTGGACCCTGGAGAGTGCGTTCCAAAATCAACAATATAAAACAAAACTGTGTGTTCCTAGTATGTAGGGCTATTTACAAGAAATTGACTGAGCAGCAAGCATTTACAGTCCCAGTGATATCTTGAATGGGACTATGAAGTCAAGTCCAGTGACTCAGCTGCAGTCCTTTTGGTAAGCTCAGGGACAGATTTTAGTGTACAGACAAGGGCTACATGAGTTCTTCTCTGAACCTTGGGAATGAAGAAGTACTCCTTTCAGATACAAAACCAGACTGTAATTTATAAAGAGAATTTATCAGAGCTTGACAGTTTCTTGAATTTTCACCCAAATATTCCTATTAGCAAAGGAGAGCTTGAAGCAGTCAGTTCAATAGGAGCCTGGGAAGCATGAGGAAGAAGCTACAACAGCTTGAAATGTTGTTTTAACATATTCTATTTTATCTTTCCAAAAGGCTAAGTTCACTTTTTTTATTTATTATGATACCAAGTTCCACCTCCCTTTTCCGGATGTCTGAGCACTGCCAGGATACCATGTCAGAGAGGACTAAGTGAAGTCCAAAATGGGTAGAATCCACAGTCCACCTCTTCCCTCCTGGCCATCAGACACCTGCCCTACCAGGCCAGGAGGCTATAAAACAGAATCCTGGAGGAGCAGGATCCTGGTAGAGCTAGGAGTGAGTGGGGAGGGGAGGGAAATGTCCTTTGGGAATCTTAGTGTTATAGCTCCTTTTAGGCAAAAGCCTTCTCTGATAATCTTTGATGAAGCAGCTCTCTGAAACAATCTTAGCTTGTTCATATTTCTTTATTTGGAGTGAGTTTCAACACATACCCATGCTGGAGCTAGCTAGAGTCCCTTCATCTTATATGTTTAGAACTTGTATGTGTTAGCAAACATGTAGACACAAAGACGGCATTTGATGTGGAGCCTGATCTACAATACAAATCTACCAACTAAGATCTTCATTTCATACATCATTTGAGTTCATGAGTTAACAAAGAAAGGAGAAGGAGGAAGAAGAATGATGATCCAAAGGATTTTGAATCTGGTAGATGGGTATGGGAGTGCATACCTGACATCTCAACATCTGGAAGCTGAGACAGGGCAGGAGGATTGCACATTTTACTCCAGCTTAGGCTATAGGGAAACACTGTCTCAAATACAAAAATAAAATAAAATCGATCAATTAATTAACTGTTTCTTTCTTTCCTTCTTTCTTTTTCTCTGAATCTCACTATGTAACCCTGGCTGATCTGGAACTCATTATGTAGACAACCTGAGTGAACAAAAGTTCCTGAAAAGCAGCTGTGTCTGCAAAGACAGAGTGACTGATTAGAACTGCAGTGATATGGAGAGGTTGGAATGTTACAGGTCCAAGCTTTATTACCTAGTCTAGGGTTAGCTTTAGTTGGCTGAATAGCCCTCTGAGTTAGAACTAGCATCCTGTGACTGATACATTAAAACCACTTTAGAGCCTTCCAGTCTGCACCTGAGCACTGAGCAAATCTTGAGCTTCAGCTCTGTACCCAATCACACATAACCCAGAGGAGGCTGGACTCCCAGGAGCTCTAACCACCACAGGATCTTAGGTAAGGAGGCAGCAACATCCACCCCAAAGAGGGAGTAACTGGGACCCACAGGGACCCAGGAACTCACTCCTGGCCAGGGGCACCAGTTCTTTCTGGTCTATACCTGAGCACTGAGCACATCTTGAGAGTCAGATCTGCACCCAATCCCACAAAATCCAGAGGGGACTGGATGCCCAGGAGCTCTACCATGCTCAGGAACATAGGAACATAGTATCTCCAGATCTCAGGAGATTGGTCACACCAGGATTTCTGGATCCCAGAGGCAGCCTGACTCCCAGGAGCTATTACAACCAGGATCTCAGGATCACAGAATCACAGGATCATAGAGACAGCTGGACTCTGAGGAATTCTGACACAACAAAGATAACCAGAAAGACAGGAACCAATCAGAGACAGTGAGTACAGACAGCACTAGAGATAACCAGATGGTGGAAGGCAAGCACAAGAACATAAGCAACAGAAACCAAGGTTACTTGGCATCATCAGAACCCAGTTCTCCACCATAGCAGGTCCTGGATACCCCATCACACCAGAAAAGCAAGATTCAGATTTAAAATCAATACTCATGATAATGATAGAGGACTTTAAGAAGGATGTAAATAACTCCCTTAAAGGAACACAGGAGAACACAGGTAAACAGGTAGAAGCTCTTAAAGAGGAAACACAAAAAAACCCTTTAAAGAATTACAAGAAAACAGCCGGGCAGTGGTGGTGTACATCTTTAATCCCAGCACTTGGGAGGCAGAGGCAGGCATATTTCTGAGTTTGAGGCTAGCCTGGTCTACAGAGTAAGTTCCAGGATAGCCAGGGCTATACAGAGAAACCCTGTCTCGAAAAACAAAACAAACAAACAAAAACAAAAAACAAAAAAAGATTTACAAGGGAACACAACCAAACAGGTGAAGGAATTGAACAAAACCATGCAGGATCTAAAAATGGAAATAGAAACAATGAATAAATCACAAAGGGAGACTACCCTGGAGATAGAAAACCTAGGAAAGAGATTAGGAGTCATAGATGCAAGCATCACCAACAGAATACAAGAGATAGAAGAGGGAATCTCAGGTGCAGAAGATACTGTAGAAATCATTGACACAACAGTCAAAGAAAATGCAAAATGCAAAAAGTTCCTAACCCAAAACATCCAGGAAATCCAAGACACAATCAGAAGACCAATCCTAAAGATAATAGGTATAGAAGAGAGTGAAGATTCCCAACTTAAAGGGCCAGTAAATATCTTCAACAAAATTATAGAAGAAAACTTCCCCAAAAAAGAGATGCCCATGAACATACAAGAAGCCTACAGAACTTCAAAGAGACTAGACCAGAAAAGAAATTCCTCCTGTCACATAAAAGTCAAAACACCAAATGCACAAAACAAAGAAAGAATATTAAAAGCAGTAAAGGAAAAAGGTCAAGCACCATATAAAGGCAGACCTATCAGAATTACACCAGACTTCTCACCAGATACTATAAAAGCAAGAAGATCCTGGACAGATGTCATGCAGACACTAAGAGAACACAAATGCCAGCCCAGACTACTATACCAGCAAAACTCTCAATTACCACAGATGGAGAAACCAAGATATTCCACGACAAAACCAAATTTACACAATATCTTTCCACAAACCCAGCACTACAAAGGATAATAGCTGGAAAGCTCTAATACAAGGAGGGAAATTATATCTTAGAAAGAGCAAGAAAGTAATCCTCTTCCAACAAATCCAAAAGAAGATAGCCATACAAATAATGCACTGCTAATAACAAAATAACAGGAAGCAACAATCTCCTCTCCTTAATATCTCTTAACATCAATGGACTCAATTCCCCAATAAAAAGACATAGACTAACAGATTGGATAGGTAAAGAGGACCCAGCATTTTGCTGCATACAGGAAACCCACCTCAGTGACAAAGACAGACACTACCTTAGTGTAAAAGGTTGGAAAACAATTTTTCAAGCAAATGGTCCTAAGAAATAAGCTGGAGTAGCTATTCTAATGCCAAATAAAATCAAATTTCAACTTAAAGCTATCAAAAAAAAAAAAAAAGGTAAGGAAACTTCACACTCATCAAAGGAAAAGTAAACCAACATGAACTCTCAATTCTGAACATCTATGCTCCAAACACAAGGACACCCACTTTCATAAAAGAAACCTTAACTAAAGCTCAAAGTACACATTGCACCTCATACAATAATAGTGAAAGACTTCAACACCCCACTCTCAGAAATGGACAGATCATGGAAACAGAAACTAAACAGAGACACAGTGAAATTAACAGAAGTTATGAACCAAATGGATTTAACAGATATCTGTAGAACATTTCATCCCCCCAAAGAATATACCTTATTCTCAGCACTTCATGATACCTTCTCCAAGATTGACCATATAATTGGTCACAAAACAGGCCTTAACAGACAAAAGAAATTGAAATAATCCCATGCATCCTATCAGATCACCATGGATTAATACTGGTCTTCAGTAACAACAAAAAAATGAAAATCCCACATACACATGGAAACTGAGCAACGCTCTACTCAGTGATAACTTGGTCAGGGAAGAAATAAAGAAAGAAATTAAAGACTTTTTAGAATTTAATGAAAATGAAGACACATCATACCAAAACTTATTGGACACAATGAAATCAGTGCTAAGAGGAAAACTCATAGCTCTGAGTCCTTACAAAAAGAAAGTGGAGAGAGCATACACTAGCAGCTTGACAACACACCTGAAAACTCTAGAACAAAAAGAAGCAAAAACACCAAAGAGGAGTAGCCAGTAGGACTGAAATCAACCAAATAGAAACAAAAAGAACTATACAAAGAATCAATAAAACCAGGAGCTGGTTCTTTGAAAAACTCAACAAGATAGGTAAACCCTTAGCCAGACTAATCAGAGGGCAGAGAGACAGTATCCAAATTAATAAAACCAGAACTGAAAAGGGAGACATAACAACAGAAACCCAGGAAATTAAAAAAAAATCATTAGATCCTACTACAAAAGCCTATACTCAACAAAATTGGAAAATCTAGATGAATAGGACTATTTTTTAGACAGATATCAGGTACCAAACTGATGGTTTCAGTGCAGAGTTCTATCAGACCTTCAAAGAAGACCTAATACCAATTCTCTTTAAACTATTCCACAAAATAGAAACAGAAGGAACATTACTCAATTGATTCTATGAAGCTACAATTATGCTCATATTTAAACCACACAAAGACCTAACAAAAAAGGGAACTTCAGACCAATCTCCCTCATGAATATCGATGCAAAAATTCTCAAAATTCTCACTGCAAAAATACTCAAAATTCTCGTAAACCAAATCCAAGAACACATCAAAACAATCATCCTTCATGATCAAGTAGCCTTTATTCCAGGAATGCAGGGATGCTTCAATATAAGGAAATCCATCAATGTAATCCACTATATAAACAAACTCAAAGAAAAAAACCCCACATGATCATCTCACTAGATGCTGAGAAAGCATTTAACAAAATTCAACACCTCTTCATGGTAAAACACTTGGAAAGATCAGGAATCCCAAGCCCATACCTAAACATAGTAAAAGCAACATACAGCAAACCAGTAGCCAACATAAAACTAAATGAAGAGAAACTTGAAGCAATCACACTAAAATCAGGGACTAGACAAGGCTGCCCATTCTCTCCCTACCTATTCAATATAGTACTTGAAGTCCTAGCCAGAGCAATTAGGCAACAAGAGGTCAAATGGATACAAACTGAAAAGGAAGAAGTCAAAATTTCACTATTTGCAGATGATATGATAGTATACTTAAGTGACCCCAAAACTTCCACCAGAGAACTTCCCAACCTGATAAGCAACTTCAGCAAAGTGGTTGGATATAAAATTAACTCAAACAAATCATTAGCCTTCCTCTACTCAATGGATAAACAGGCTGAGAAAGAAATTAGGGAAACAACACCCTTCACAATAGTCACAAATTATATAAAATACCTTGGTGTGAATCTAACCAAGCAAGTAAAAGACTTGCATGACAAAAACTTCAAGTCCCTGAAGAAAGAAACCGAAGAAGATCTCAGAAGATGGAAAAATCTCCCATGCTCATGGATTGGAAGGATTAATAGAGTAAAAACGGCCATCTTGCTGAGAGCAATCTACAGATTTAATGCAATCTCCATCAAAATTATAACTCAATTCTTCATAGAGATAGAAAGAGCAATTCTCAAATTCATTTGGAATAGCAAAAAACCCAGGATAGTGAAAATTATTCCCAACAATAAAAGAACTTCTGAGGGAATCACTATCCCTGACCTCAAGCTGTACTACAGAGCAATAATGATTAAAAAAAAATAATAATAACAAAAACACCTGCATGGTATTGGAACAGAGAAAGGCAGGAAGGTCAATGGGATAGAATTGAAACCCAGAAAAGAATCCATATACCTATGGTCACTTGATCTTTGACAAAGGAGCTAAAACCATCCATTGGAAAAAAGATTGCATTTTCAACAAATGGTGCTGGTTCAACTGGAGGTCAGCATGTAGAAGAATGCAAATCAATCCATTCTTATCTCCTTGTACAAAACTCAAGTCCAAGTGGATCAAGGACCTCTACATAAAACCAGATACACAGAAACTAATAGAAGAGAAAATGGGGGAAAGCCTTGAACACATGGAAACAGGGGAAAAGTTCCTAAACAGAACACCAATGGCTTATGCTCTAAGATCAAGAATTGACAAATAGAACCTCATAAAACTGCAAAGCTTCTGTAAAGCAAAGGACCCTGTCAATAGGACAAAGCAGCAACCAACAGATTGGGAAAAGATCTTCACCAACCTACATTTGATAGAGGGCTAATATCCAAGGTATACAAAGAACTGAAGAAATTACACTCTAGACAATCAAATAACCCTATTAAAAAATGGGGTACAGAGCTGAACAGAGAAATCTTAACTGAGGAAACTCAAATGGTTGAAAAGCACCTAAAAAAATGTTCAGCATCTTTAGTCATCAGGAAAATGCAAATCAAAACAACTCTGAGATTCCACCTCACACCAATCAGAATGGCTAAGATCAAAAACTCAGGTTGCGACAGATGCTGGTGAGGACATGGAGAAAGAGGAACACTCCTCCATTGTTGGTAGGATTGTAAGCTGGTACAACCACTATCGAAAGCAGGCTGGCAGTTCCTCAGAAAATTGAACATAATATTATCTGAGGACCCAGCTATACCACTCCTGGGCATATACCCAAAAGATGCTCCACTATGTTCATAGAAGCTTTATTTATAATAGCCAGAAGCTGAAAAGAACCCAGATGTCCCCCAACAGTGAAATGGATACAGAAAATGTGGAACATTTATACAATGGAGTACTATTCAGCTATTAAAAACAAATGACTTTATGAAATTCTTTGGCAAGTGGATGGAACTAGAAAATATCATCCTGAGTGAGGTAACCCAATCACAAAAGAAACACCATGGTATGCACTCACTGATAAGTGGATATTAGCCAAAAGCTCACAGTACCTAAGTTACAACTCACAGACCACATGAAGCTCAAGAAGGAAGACCAAAGTGTGGGTGCTTTGGTCCTTCTTAGAAGGAGTAACAAAATACTCATGGGAGCAAGTATGGAGACAATGTATGGAGCAGAGACTGGAAGAGGGACTGTCTAGAAATGGCCCCACCTGGGGATCCATCCCATGTGCAGTCACCAAATGCAGACACTGTTGTGGATGCCTGGAAGTACATGCTGACAGGAGCCTGACACACCTGTCTCCTGAGAGGCTCTCCCAGTGCCTGACATAAACAGAGGCAGATGCTCACAGCTAACCATTGAACTGATCACAGGGTCCCCGGTGGAGGAGTTAGAAGACTGAAGGAGCTGAAGGGGCTGGCAGCCCCATGGGGAGAGCGACAATACCAACCAACCAGAGCTACCAGGGTCTAAACCTCCAGTCTGGGAATACAAAGGAAGGGACCCATTGCTCCACCTGTATAGGTAGTTGAGGATGGCCTTGTCAGTCATCAGTGGAAGAGAAGGGCCTGGGTCCCTGAAAGTCTGTATGCCCTAGTGTTGGGGAATTCAAGAGCAGGGAGGTGGGAATGGGTAGATGGGTGGGGGACACACCCTCATAGGAGTAAAAGGATGGGAGATGGACTAAGGGGTTTGGGAAGATGGGGAGAGGGGATAACATTTGAAAGGTAAATAAATAAAATATCCAATAAAGAAAACAGAAAATGGAACTGGCAATTGTAGTCTAGCAGTTGAGACATTTTGTCAATAATTTATTACGGGGACTCGTCATAATCCTCAAGGACAAGGTATTGTGGAAAGGGCCCATGGAACTTTAAAACAATATCTTCATAAATAAAAAATGGGGAGGTATATCCCCATACACCACAAATTTATTTAAATCATGCTCTTTTTATTTCAAAATTTTTAAAAAATGGATGCCAAGGAACATTCTGCTGAGTATCTATGGCACCCTACAACTAGGCATACCATTGCCTATGTGAAAAAGAAGGATCCACTTACTGGCATATGGCATGATCCCTACCAGGTATCTAATAAAGGGAAGAGGGCATGTTTGTGTTTTTTTCTGAAGGATGCTAAAGGAGCATGGTGGCTGCCAGATTGGTGAGACATGTTGTTGCTGAGACAAAGAATGATGCTAATCTGTGAGCTTGCTGAGTGCCCTGACAAGGATGACTGGGAAGCTATATTGGACATATGTTCCTGACCCACCTTTGCTTGCCTATATCCTAGATGGGACAAGCTGCCTTGCCTCAAGAGTTTAGACCTTGTAGGACAGAGAATCAAAAAGAGAAATTATAATGACTCTTGTATTTTTCTTAAAGGTGACCAGTTATTTGGACTCTATCGTGTACTGGTCTAGAAACCAATACAATATTGGAAATAACAGTTTTCATTTGGAAGGCTGGATCTGGACATTTTCAGAGACATATTTGGAAGTTAGCTGTAGCTCACTATGATGTTATGATAGCAAGAGATAAAGTTGGGACAGGATCTGGATTTCAAACAAGGGTTAGTGCATGTGTTAAGGTTCTTCTAATTGTCAAGCTAAAATTGATTTTGTCTCTTCTACAGTATTTATTGTAAGTTGTATTGACTGTATACTTTCTAATTGTGTTAGTGTGTTAAAACCTGGCATGTCTGTTATGGGGATCTATCAACCCACTTTTGTCTTACTGCCTTGAGTATTAGAAAACCTTGATTCTCTGAAAAAAGCTTGAAACTGCTGGAAGAAGTGAGTTAGGTTTTAAGCAGAAGCAAGAGGGTAGTGGGCTTGATTATTGCTGGTGTAACAGCTTTAATTACATTAATTGTTAGCACCATTGCTTCTGGAATAGTTTTGACACAAGAAGTTAAGACAGATTCTTTTGTTAATCATCTAGGGAAAAAATGTTACTAATGTGTTGAGTATACAAGAGGATTTATATAGGTGTTTGGAACTATGGATTGATACTCTATATCCTATTCAAATTATCAGAAGAAGGTTCAGGATTTAAGAGTTAGGAGCCATCTCGAGTGTCATGACAAATACCATTGGAATAGTGTTACTTCTAAAATTTACAATGATAGTCATTATAATCAGAAAAGGGTTTAAAGACACCTGTAGGATATTTGGCATAATCCTAGCACCTCTCTGGATGTTTTAACTTTGCATAGTGAGATTATGAATTTAAAGAGCTGCTCTGTTGAGCTTTGATGCTGTAAATAATGTTGATAAAATTATCCATGGCTTGAGGTCAGTATTTCCATTTTGGTCAAACCTCAGGAATGGCATACATAGCTTGATCAGGCTAGCCCCTTTTGTCCTGGGAATACTTTTATTCCTGCCCATTGTGTTAAAGCTTGTCTCTAACTACATCAACTGGTTGGCACCCAATGTACATAACTTGAAACTAAAAATGGACCCCAGGCAGAGCTATTAATTTAACAGGCTGGAAAGCCAAGGATGGGTAAGATTCTGCACAAGAGTCTTACCAACCTAAGACAGAAATGCATTGCTTTTGATAATGCATATTCCATGATGGGTAAGGAATGCATTCTTGTGAGAACAACCTAAGACAGACTCAGTCTGGTTCATGCAATAAAAAAGGGGGAGATGTGGAGAGCTTTTGGGGCTGCCTGGCAGGAATCTGACATTGGCCAAGGACAAGGAAAGGGCTTCTTGGAAGGAATCTGGCATAGGTTAAGGACAAGGAAATGGATTGCAGGCAGGAATCTGATATTAGGCTAGAACAAAGAAGTAATTTCAGGTAGAAATTTAAATCCTAGGCTAGAACAAGGAAGTAATCTGTCAGATTCATCAAGTTTCACACCTAGTCACCAAAAGATGAAGGAATTGTGAGAGGCAAGGTACACAATATTTGACTTAGGACACTTGGCTGATCAGGAAATCTCAGACTGTACCACTTTCCAGGCTGTGAACTCCTCAGGCCCCAATATAGGAGCAGTCCCAGGAACCAGAAACAGGGGTCAACAGACAGGGGCTAATTGGGAAATATATTATACAGAAATGAAGCCAAGAACATATGAATATAAATATTTGCTAGTTTTTATAGATACCTTTTCAGGATAGGTAGGAGCCTGCCCAACAAAGAAGGAGACTGCCAACATAGCAGCAAAGAAACTTCTGGAAGACATCATACGCAGTATGGTTTGCCTACCTTGCTTGGGTCTGACAATGGACCAGCATTCATCTCTCAGGTAATTCAATCTCTAGCACAGGTTCTGAAGACCAAATGGAAATTACATTGTGCATACAGACCCCAGAGTGCAGGGCAAGTAGAGAGGATAAATCAGACCCAGAAGGAGGCCTTGACCAAATTAACCCTTAAAACTGGTGGTAACTGCATTTCTCCTACCTTATGCCTTATATAGGGTTAGGAACACCCACTATATTTTAAGTTCCCCCTTGAGATCCTATCTGGGAGGCCCTCTACAATGCTACCTGACCTCCAGTCTGATATCTTAGCTGAATATGTCCAATAAAGGTTTTATAAATCCTTGGAAGCCTTCCATAGAGTTCAGAAGCAACTCTGCCCTGCTATCTACCAGGTTTATGAGTCTGCTCCTCCCTCTAAACCCCGTTGCTTTGAATTAGGTGACAAAGTCTGGATTAAAAGACATAACCATAAGACTCAGTACCTCGCTGGAAAGGACCTCATACCATGATCTTGACCACGGCATCTATGGCTATTAAGGTGGATAGGATCAGGACATGGATACACCACTCCTACAGTAAGCCTGCAGGAGATAGATAATCAAGCAATTGAGGTCCCAAAGGGAGAGACTTTCAGGCAAACTGCTACAAGAACAATGGAAGGTCACCCCACACCCTGTTGATCCACTAAAACTGCAACTCCAGTACTCCTGATCCTGCTTGTTTGCTGCTTACACTTTGCTACACCAGCCACTAGCCCCCTTACTATCTGGGTACCCCCAGGTGGCAATACAACAACCTTGTCATCAAGTTCACATTGGCTGGCAAGAAGGCCAATTGAACTGCCGGTTTTTTGTTTTTTGTTTTTTTTTTTTTTTGGTTTTTCGAGACAGGGTTTCTCTGTGTAGCCTGGGTTGTCCTGGAACTCACTCTATAGACCAGGCTGGCCTCGAACTCAGAAATCCACCTGCCTCTGTCTCCCAAGTGCTGGGATTAAAGGTGCAAGCCACCACCGCCCAGCAAACTGCCAGTTCTTAACTCCTCTCTCCCAGGACTTAACATAGAACTGTTGGTTACTGAACAGAAACTATGCATTGGAAATAAGGTACCTCCAGCCTATTCCCACCTTTGCAGCCACACTGTAACCCCTACTGTTGCAAGATACATGCTGCTCCCAGAGAATGCTTGGTGGGCTTTGACTTTGGGGCTTACTCCATGCATTTATGACCTGGTTGTAAATACACCTGAGGATTTTTGTATTCTAATACAGCTTGTACCCAGAGTGGCTCTGGGAAGGATGTCTTCAACCAGCTAGCACCTCCAATCAAGTTAGAAAGGTGGCCATATCTGTTGTGTTACTAGGTTCTCTCCTTGGCATAGAGCTGGCTGGAGATGCTAGTATAGGGGCCTCAGCCCCACAAGGCCCTACGGATATATATACGAAAAGTCCTTAACAGTGTGGGATCCTAAGGGCTTTTTCCAGTCCCACACACTCCTTACAGTTTCTTCTTCCCACCTGGGGTCAAGGCTAGGCCACATTCCATTCTCCACCCACAGGATTATTCTTGAGTAAAAAAAAAAAAATTCTCAGAATGTACTGACTGATAGTCATCTGACCCTCTGGAAAGTCCCAGGTAGAGTTCAAATGCATGTCATGCTTGCTAGCCAATAGATTTAAAGGTTAATATGCTTAGCCAATAATTTTGAAATGTAACCTTGCTGTGTAACCTGTGCCCCTAAAAAGTATAAAAACTGCTTGTAATAGCCATTCAGGGTTGCTGAGAAGCTCCTCACCTAGAGACACTGGTTGAGTGTTGACCCTGATGCACAGGAAAATAAACCTCTTGCTTTTGCATCCATCTGCATCTCAGTATCTCACTTGGGGGCATCTTGAAGTAAGTACTCTGTCATGGTTTTACATTTGGAGGCTTACCCAGTATTCAAGGAGACCTTCCCACCCCAGCCCTGAGTGACCACTGACTAGGCAGAGGGGAAAAGACTGAGCTCAGCAACTGCAACAGGTACCTAAATAAGTGTTTGTCTGTGTCTCTTTATCTTCTGCTTTCACTTTTGATTCACAAGCATGATGTCAGCTGGAAAGCCTCTGGTCTGGTGTGGTTAATTGCAGTGGGAAGACATGTGCTTCAAGACCCACAGAGGGAGTCGAGAGGACTCTGCTCCTTTGGAAACAGCAAGACACGCTATTGGCAGGAGATGACTGAGTCTTGCTATCACCTGGTTTCTGTGCCCATGGCAGGGGCAAACTGTCTGTAACCAGCAAGACGCAGTATCAGAGGGAGCCAACTGAGTCTTGCTAAAACTTGGTTTCTGTGCCTGCATCAGAGGCAAACTGTGTGTTGATTGCCTTTCTCTGTGTTCTTGGATTTGGACTGTCTGCGCCTGTGGCAAGGGCTAACTGCCTGTGTATTGATTGTCTTTCTCATTCTGTGTTCTTGGACTTAGACTGACATTTTTGGACATAGGGCAGGCTGAATCTACCCCGTTAAACATCCTATTTAACCGCTGGAGGGAAGTTAGGAAAAGAGGAAAAGGCTTGTCAGTAGTAGTAAAGTAGAGCAAGTTAGTTACTCTCTGCTCCTCCGAATGGCCTACCTTCAGAGTAGGGTGGCCACCCACAGGGACCTTCAACTTGCAAGTGATCAAAACAGTAGAGGAAGCCGGGCAGTGGTGGCGCACGCCTTTAATCCCAGCACTTGGGAGGCAGAGGCAGGCGGATTTCTGAGTTCGAGGCCAGCCTGGTCTTCAGAGTGAGTTCCAGGACAGCCCGGGCTACACAGAGAAACCCTGTCTCGAAAAACCAAAAAAAAAAAAAAAACAGTAGAGGAAAGAGTCTTTAGGCCAGGAGCCCTTGGGCACTCTATCAAGTGCCCTATATAGCTGCCTGGAAGAATCTAGTGGAGGACCAAAACACACCTCTTGGATAAAAGCTTTTTGACTCTCGAAGGTTCTGACCATGAAGGAGAAACCAAAGAGTCTGTAAAGAACATTCTCCAGGACCCTTCCACCGCATATCTGCTACTGATGGATCTTCCACCCCTTTACCCCCCTACCATGGCCCCGGTTCCCACAGCCCCTCCTCAAGGATCAGCCCCTCCTCAGAGATCTCCCTTGAGCCTTCACCCAACATCCCTTTACACTCCCCCTTCCTCTGGCCCCAGCAAGAGGGAGAGAATGGCCATGGGGACCAGGAGCAGAAGGGCTACTTCACCCCAATACAACAGTGGCCCTCTCCCTCCAAGCCTACAGGCCCGTAGATGAGGATGGGAATCAGGCCATGCAATATTGGCCCTTCTCTTCGGCTGACTTGTACAACTGGAAGACCCAACACTAACCCCCACCTTTCAGATAACCCCAAAGGGCTGATTAATCTCTTTGAGACTCTTTTATTTACTCATCAGCACACCTGGGATGATATCCAACAACTCATGAGAGTGCTCTTCACGACTGAAGAGTGAGAGAGGAAATGCAAGAAGCCAGGAAGAATACCCCTCAGACACAGGGTCACCATCAATTAATCAGGCTATCGTTGACAGCAGGTTTCTCCCAATTAGACCTGACTGGGACTTTAATATGGCAGAAGGTAAGGGGCACCTGAAGGTCTACCGCCAGGCTCCATTGGCA
Organism: Mastomys natalensis; assembly: GCA_021653895.1. NCBI lineage: Eukaryota > Metazoa > Chordata > Mammalia > Rodentia > Muridae > Mastomys > Mastomys natalensis. The sequence goes on along the minus strand of JAJTUV010002697.1, from coordinate 54,240 downwards.
GGTCTCAAGGGGGCTGCATCTTGACCCACAAATTTGACCAAGGTATGTGAGGTTAGACAGGGCTCAAATGAGTCATCTGCTGCCTCTCTACAGCAACTCATGGAGACATTCCATTAATTATACACCCTATAACCCCAGCAGTGAGGAGCACAAAGCTACTGTAACTATGGCTTTTATAGACCAGGATACTAGAGATATCAGAAAAAAACTTCAGAGGCTACAGGGACTACAGAATAAGTCATTGAGGGATTTAGTGCAGGTTGCCAAGAAAGTCTACCATAACAGGGAGACAGAGGAGGAGAAGAAGCAGAAAAAAAAGAAAGAAGATAAAAGGGAGATTAAAAAAAAAAAAGAAAAGAAAAAAAGTGACAGGAAAGGAATTTATAGAGAATCTTGACTACAATAGTTAGGGAAAGTAGAGAAGAGAGACTCCAACCAAAGGGAAACAGAAAACCCTTGAAAAGGACCAGTGTGCATATTGGAAGGAGAGGGGGCCGCTGGGCCCAAGAGTGCCCTAACAAATGGAAGCTGGGAGCAGGAAATCCCAGGCCTTGGGAAAAGCGCTCCCAAATGGTGAAGGAGTTAGCCCTGGGAAAAGACAGTGACTAGGGAGGATGGGGTTCAGATCCCTTCCCTGAACCCAGGGTAACTCTGAGAGTGGAGGGAAAACCCACTTAATACTTGGTGGACACAGGGGCTCAATACTCAGTCCTCCTCCAAGCTGATGGGCCCATTTCTGTGGGACTGCATAAGGGTATCCTGGTTCTTGGCTGGGCATGGGCCTAGAACCCGGAGACTCCAAGGGAGAAACGGCAGGAGTTCGGCCACGCCCCCAGAACTCGGAGTCCTGAAAAGCAGTCTAATCTCCATAGACCTACATTGTTCAGTCACACGAAGGCCATTACAGCCCCTCCCAAAGTGCACAGGTAGAGGGTGTAACTACAGGCCTCAGGCCCTAGAGATTTACATACTAATGAAGGTCAGAGGGTGGAGCCAGTTAAACATTGCCCCCAAAACCTCCCCCTTTCTCCCTCCCTACTTAACCCAAGTCTGCCCTGAGTTTGGGGGGGGTACATCCAGATCCATCCACCATCTTCCATGACAATAAACCCTTTTGGAACCAAGGACTTCCTCGTATCATTGGGGCCTGCCGGGTCTGCCACCGCCAAAGCCTCCAGCCCATGGAACCTGGGACCTTCCTCCAGTATGTGAGACAGGCTGCCTGGAAGCCTCCAGGCAGCCTCCACCACCTCGCAGGTCCTGGGCCGCTGCCACCTGGGCCCAGGGCCTGTCGCTGCGCTGCCCGCCATTTTGTCCCACACATTTCCAAGAAACTCTTGAGTCCAAGGAGCCATAAGCATCGAAATGTATTCATGGACTACCCAAAGAACAGTGGATCTAGGGATGGGACAGGTATCCCATTCATTTATGGTCATCCCAGACTGTCCCTACCCTCTGTTGGGGCAAGACTTACTCTTCAAGATGGGAACCCAGATACACTTCCTGCCCGACAGGCCGCAACTAACTGGCCCGAAAGGAGAGCCCATGGGTGGAGGAAAGACCTCTCTGACTGACCCGTCGGGAGACAAAGCTACCTGGTTTACAGACAGAAGCAGTTTTCTCCAGGAAGTTCAGAGACTAGCAGGTGCTGCTGTGGTGAAAGGCACAAATGTCATCTGAGTGGAACCTCTAACCCTTCCCCGCCACACACACACACACATACATCAGCACAGAAAGCGGAGCTAATTATCCTCACCAAAGCCTTGGAACTTGGGGCCAGCAAGAAAAATAACATCTACATGAAAAAAATAGCAGGTATGCCTTTGCCACAGCCCACATCCACAAGGCTATATACCAAGAGAGAAGACTGCTCACATCAGAGGGAAAAGAAATAAAACACAAGCAGGAAATCTTGGATCTCTTGGATGCCCTGATGAAGCCGGCAACTGTGAGTATTATTCATTGCACAGGACATGGGCCTGCAAGAGACACCTTCTGGGAAATGGGACTGGACTAAGGGATGGCCTCACTTAAAATATACGGAAGAAGAAAGGACTCAGATTGCTAGCCACTCTACCAACTACTACCTACAGAAGGAAGGGCAATGACACACACAAGAAAGAAAAACTATACTCCCCAGAAAACAAGCTGAGGACTTACTTGACTGAATGCACAGATGGACTCATTTAGGGGATAAGAAACTCATCCAAGCAGTCAAAGGATCTAAGTTATGTATAATGGACCTTAGGTTTTTAGCCAGAGAGACAGTAGAACAGTATAAGGTATGTCAGCAAGTAAATGCTTATGCAACCAAGAGCAAACAGGGCAAGAGATCTAGGGGAGAGCAGCCTGGGGTTTATTGGGAGGTTGATTTTACAGAAGTTAAGCCAGGAAACTATGGTTACAACTACCTTCTAGTGTTTGTAGATACTTTCTCGGATTGAGTTGAGGCTTTCCCCACCAAGAAGGAAACAGCTACCATGGTAGCTAAGAAGATATTAGAAGAAATTTTCCTAAGGTTCAGAGTGCCCAAGGTAATTGGATTGGATAATAATCCTGCTTTTGTTTCTAAGGTAAGTCAGGGATTGGCAGAGATATTGGGGACTAATTAGAAGCTCCATTGTGCGTATCACTCCCAGAGGTCAGGGCAGGTAGAGAGAATGAACAGAACCCTAAAAGAGACATTAACTAAATTGACCTTGGAGACTGGTGCTGACTGGGTGGTGCTCCTTCTCTTGGCCTTGTTCCAAGCCCAGAACACCCCTTACCATTTTAACCTGACCCCTTTTGAGATCCTGCATGGGACCCCACTCCTTTGACCCCAGCTCTTGATTCCCCACCCCCACCCCCCACCCAGAGTGACTTCTCAGACTGACAAGGATCTTATGTCTCAATTGCTAACTTTACAGATCAGCCACCAGGAGTTGTGGCCTACACTTAGTTCTCTGTATAATGCAGGTACCCCAGAAGTTCCACACAAGTACCAAGTTGGAGATTTGGTGTATGTTAAGAGACATCATGCTAAAAAACTTCAAAGCAAAGTGGAAATGGCCATTCCCTGGTGTTGTTGACCACCCCAACCTTCATTAAAGTGAATGGAGTAACTGCCTGGGTTCACATAACTCATGTCAGACCAGCACCTGTGCCTGCTGCTAACTGGATAGCAGCGAAAGACCTGAGCAACCCCCTCAAGCTCAGGATAACCCACCCTTCTGCAAGGCCAGAGAAAACATGAGATGGCTATGGTGATTTTTTTTTTTTTGAGACGGGGTCTTGCTTTGTTATACAGGCTCACTTCACCCTTGTGTCTCCCTGCCTCTGCCTCCTAACTGGGTTTATAGTCATGTACCACCATGCACAATGACTCTTCAATTTTTTTAAGTAGCAAAAGCACACTGATTGAGACTTGATGTATAATAGTGATCATAAAGATATAAACTGTAAAACAAGTTCTGTAGTGTGGCTACAGAACAGTTTCCTTTATCTTCTGGTTGGATAGACTGTGCTGAACTGAAAAACTATTATTTAAGTTCCTCTATAAGAATTGATATGTTTTCTCCACTGAAGAAATAAGCCAGTCTGGTTGAATTAAAAGTAAAATAGGCAAGTTTATTTGGAAATGGACTCCCATGTGAGTCCACTGGGCTCAGAGGAGGAGACTGGAAAAGTCAAAAGCAGACTGTGGCATGGAAGATTTTTATAGACTGCAGGGGCAGGGGCTTGGGTGGCTGGTGACTTCAGTTGATGGGAGTTGAAACAGCTATTGTGAATGGCAGGAATGTGGGAGTGGGCTTTATAGCACCTTTAATGTTCTGAGACTTTCTGAGTGGGTAGAGTTGGAGAGAGAGGGAGAAATAGAATTTGCTGGACCATGCAGGGTGAGGGAGACAAGCTGGGGACTTCAACCAAACAGGGGTTTCCAGGGCTTAGAAGAAAGAAAGTTGAACAAGGTAGAAAAAGTCAAACAAGTTACTCAATGATATCACTTGAGATGGTGCCACATGATAAAGGAAGAAGAATTCTACTTAGTCTTGGAGTCAGAGTGACTCCTTCTGAAGAGGCCCCATGGTAATACAGTCAGAGAACTAAGAAGTAACCATGATATACTTATATATAATAGCTCAATGAAGCTATTTCTCTAACCATAGCATATAACCTTAAATGGAGACTTCAAAGGAGATTCCACTGCAATACTAATAAATGGAAAGAATAGGAAGAGGAAGAGGAAAAGGAGGAAAAAGAGAAGGAGGAAGAGGAGGAGGAGGAAGAGGAGGAAGAAGAGGAGGAGGAGGAGAAGGAGGAAGAGGAGGAGGAGGAAGAGGAGGAAGAGGAGGAGGAGGAGGAGGAGGAAGCCATGATAAGGCTAGAGAGATGGTTCAGTGGTTAAGGCCCTGGCTGCTCTTTTTGGAAGACTTAGATTTGATTCCCAGCAGCCACATGGCACCTAACAAACATCTGTAATGCCAGTTCCAGGAGATCTGATGCTTTCTTCTGGCCTTTTGGGGCACTATATATGTGTAATATATACACATACATACAGGCAAAATGCCATCACATAAAAAAAAAAACAATTTTCTAAAGGAATGGCTATGATGGAAATAAAAATACTAGAAAAGTATTAGATCAAATGCCTATGTAACCACAACTGAGTTTTAGAAAGAACATTCTCCATTGCATTTGAAATCCTTTGTTTCTTCATGTATTTCTCCTCTCCAGATTGTTATCCTGAAATTTATGTTAATCATTTGCTCTGTGTGGGGGGGGAAAGGTGGGGAAAAGGTTTCCTAGTGAATGTGTGAAGGTTAGGGGATGATTTTAGGGAGTTGGTTATCTCTACCTTGTGGGTTCCAGGAAATAAGTTTAGGTCTTCAGGCTTGGCAGCAGGAATTTTATCCACTGAGTCTTGTTGCTGGCTATTTTTGAGACAGAGTCTCACACTGTAGCCAGGCTGGCCTTTAACTTAAAGCAATGCTCCTGCCTCAGCCTACTTCAGTTCAAGCCACCACCATTAGTAGAATGAGAAAATTGATTTCTGAAAGTTGTTTTATGGCTTCTATATATGAGCCATGGAACATATGTACCTGCCCCCATACACACAAAAAATGAATAGATTTTTAACAACAAAAATAAGGTGGAGAGTGATTAAGGAAGGTACCCAATGTCAACCTCTGGCCTTCACATGCATATGTATATGTGTGGACCACACATATGTTCCTGTGTGTGTGAGAGAGAGAGAAAGAGAGAGAGAGAGGAGAGAGAGAGAGAGAGAGAGAGAGAGAGAGAGATAATAAATCTAATCATTACTTGAAATAGTTTACTATATATTGTTTAGAGTTCTTACACCTATATACACAGTTTACCTATGTTTTTATTCTAATGTCCTAATCAAGTTTTGGTATTATCATGAGTAAGTATCATAATATGAATCCAAGAGTTTTCTTTGTATATAATCCAAAAACATTATAAAATTTGAAGTTATTTAATCCTTGAATGTTTGGTATTCATACACACACCTGTAACCCCAGCATGGTGACATATGCCTTTAAACCCAGTGTATGGCAAATAGAGGTAGGCAGATTTCTATAAGCTCAAGAGCAGTCTAGTCTACCCAGTGAGTCTCAAAAAGAAAAGTAGAAAAATTAAAAACCTGATTTAATAGAATTATGTAAAATTTTATGACAATAAATTTCAATTCTTAAGTGAAACATGCAAATTACCAAATGTGAGTGATCAAAACTATTTCAAAATACAACAGGAAATTCTAACAGGATATACTAGATTATATCTGTAATTCCATCACTGGGCAGGTTGAGGCAGAAGGATTGCCAAAAATTCAAGGCCACCTGGACTACATAATGAGTTCTAGAACAGCCTACGCTGGAAAGTAAAATTCTGATAAGAGAAAAAAACAACAATAACAGAAAAAAATTACATACATTAAAGAAACTGAATAATAAAAAAGGATGATAAAAATTTTGAAATCATAAACATTGAATTCACAAAATAATTGAAGTAATTCAAAGTCCTTTTCTAAAAAAAAAAAAAAGGCATGTTTTTACTGTGAATGAATACTAAGACTTCATGAATGCTAAAGTACTTCATCAACTAAGCTACATCCTGGCCCCTCTACAATGACTGCTATGTCTCATCATTTCTCCTGCTGCCAATGAATACCTTAGCTTGTTTGCTCTTCTTATTTTTTTTTTTTTTTTTAAGATTTGTTTATTGCCAGGCAGTGGTGGCACACGCCTTTAATCCCAGCACTTGGGAGGCAGAGGCAGGCGGATTTCTGAGTTCGAGGCCAGCCTGGTCTACAGAGTGAGTTCCAGGACAGCCAGGGTGACACAGAGAAACCCTGTCTCAAAAAACCAAAAAGAAAAAGGAAAAAAAAGATTTGTTTATTTATTTATGTGAGTGCATTGTTACTCTCTTCAGCCACACCAGAAGAAGGAATGAGATCCCATTACAGATAATTGTGAGCCACCATGTAGTTGCTGGGAATTGAACTCAGGACCTCTGAAAGAGCAGTCAGTGCTCTTTAATCACTGATTCATCTCCCTAGCCTCTTAGCTTGCTTTCTTGATCAGATTTACCATATATTTAGTGATTTTATTGTTGGCTAACAGTTAATTTTTTGTTGATCATTTTTATTAGCACAGTTTTTCCTGTTAATTCCTACTATCTGTATTTTTCTTCTTTATGTTACATATCACGACTTCTTAGCTTCTTAAGCAACATGCTTGTTTGTGTATTTGTTTGTTTGTTTGTAATAGAGTTTCTCTGTGTAACAGCCCTGGCTGTCCTGTAACTCACTTTGTAGACCAGGCTGTCCTGGAACTCTTAGAGTTCTGCCTCCTCTTCCTCTTGAGTGCTTTAAGCAATATCTTTAACTCACTGGATTTCAGCCTTTTTTCTTCACCACTACAAGCATTTAAGTCTATAAATTTTTGTTATAACCCTTTGAAATGTTTAAATAACTAATAGTAATTAACATTTAATAATTTTAACCATTATTACTATTTAAAATCTTTTTTCTTACTTTACTGAGACATTAAATACTTCATTGGACTTTAAAGTCTTGGTTGAGGAGTGAAGGATCAGCCAGGCAGTGGTGGCATACGCCTTTAATCCTAGCACTTGGGAGGCAGAGGCAGGCGGATTTCTGAGTTCGAGGCCGGCCTGGTCTACAGAGTGAATTCCAGGACAGCGAGGGCTACAGTCTCAAAAAACAAAAAACAAAAAAAATTAAACAAACAAACAAAAAAAGGAGTGAAGGATCAATGTGTAAGGGTTGAGAAGCAAAACAAATTAAATCTTGGTTCAAACATACTTGGTGAGTCTGGTTCTAACTAGTTTATTTCCCTACCTGATTTTTATGGCTAGCATAACAGAAAATGATATATCCCACAGAACTAAGAACAAAAGTGAGAGAGATAGTGGCTCATACCTGTGATCCCAGCCATGTGGAAACAAAGGTAGAAGGGTTGGAGGCCTGCCTGGGCTACAGAGTGGGCTCCATACCAGTCTCTGGAACTTGAGTATGCTAAGCATGTATTCTATGTACCCTGAGCTGCTCTCCAGATTTTGTTATACATTTATGATAAAAGTATCAAAATCCACTGACAGTCTGCACCCAAAGAGTTAAAAACTGCCGGGCGGTGGTGGCGCACGCCTTTAATCCCAGCACTTGGGAGGCAGAGGCAGGTGGATTTCTGAGTTCAAGACCAGCCTGGTTTACAGAGTGAGTTCCAGGACAGCCAGGGCTACACAGAGAAACCTTGTCTCGAAAAAAAAAAAAAAAAAGAGTTAAAAACTAATATTTTCATGTGTAAGCAGATCCAGAAACTCTAATATAATGTCTTTCAAGCAAGGAAGTTACTTAGTAATAGAAACATTTCTAAATATTATCTGTGAAACTTTTTGAATTTCTTGTCTTTGACATAAAACATTCCATTAAGTTCTCATTCAGTTGATAATCTGTAGTGCCACTGCTAGTTGTTTCTAACTGACAATATGACAATATTTACCTCAGAAAAGAGCCTCAGTTGAGGAAATACTTCCATCAGGTTGGCCTGTTAACATGTGTAGGGAAGGGAAATTGTCTTATTAATAGAAGTAGGAAGTTCAAGTCTATTGTGGGCAGCACTGGTCCCTAATCAGGGAATCTTGAACAATATAAGAAAACACTGGATGAAAGCAAGGAAAGATGCATTTATTCTTTCTTTGCTGTTAACTAAAGGTGTGATACTTTAAGTTTTTGCCTTGACTTCTCCACAGTAACAGACTGCAACCTAGAATTATAAGCCAAAATAAATTACTTCTACCTAATAAAGAAAGCATGCCTACCTAAGTTGGTTTTGGTTAGGATATTTTATCACAACAGAAGGATGAAAATTAGGATCACACTAATGGGTATTTTCATTACATTACAAAGATTACAGTGATCAATTATACACATTTTTATTTGTTATCATTATGTATTTCAGATCATAGGCAAGTAGAGAAACTGAGGACAAGATTATCACCCTCTTTTTATTTTTAACCCCATATCACCAGCATGCATTTAAGGATTTATTGTACTTATAATGCAGGACATGCAAATGTCATATGTACTTCATCAGTAATGACTCAGTGAATGAATAAGTGAATGACTTAATTATTTGTCCTTTTACACAGACTGTGACTTAAAGAAACTATCCAAAGTATTTAATATAAATCTTGTACATAGTAGATGAGAAGGGAAAAAGAAAGAAGTGGGGAAAAACAGGCAGAAAGGAGAAACAGAGAAAGAGTTCTGTATGCTCTGATGCAGTATCTAAATGGAAAAGAATGCCTGGTGAGTTTGGCCAGCTCAACTTGGACCATATTTTAAGCCTTTGTTTGCTTGTTTGTGTGTGTGTGCACGTGACTGTGTGTGTGTGTGTGTGTGTGTGTGTGTTGTGTGTGTGTGTGTGTGTGTAAAACATATTAATGAGTGCAGTCAAAAAGGAATCCTAGGATGGCCATTCCTATCTATATTAGAAAATGTTTTCCTAAGGGCTAATATATTTCCTATATTAGAAATAGAATTTGTGATTTTGAGGTTTTGAGGCTAATTGTTTGTTAGCTGGAAAATATTCTTTAACTATCCTTTTAAAAGATAAAAATCCAACAGGAGTAACGTGCCTCTTATCTCCACCCTGGAAGCATTATGGTGTAACTAGGGTTCCTAGTTCAATTAAAGGACTTCAATTTCTCACAAGTGAAAGTGAATAAGGTTTCAAATATTTGGAGCAGCACTCTTAAGTGGGGAACTCACTTTTTACCTCATGCCAGGTTGTTTAATCAATGGCTTTCACACAGTTAAGTGGTTACCTGCAGGGAGATTCCAATAATACTTTAAGAAACCATCCCACTGTGAGCTCACGCTGTGAAAGTATTTAAATAATTAAAAACATTCCACTATCAAAGGAGGCCCCTTCGAAGTGTGGAATCCATAACTTCTGTAGATCTTCCTTTCAAAACATGTAGATAAAAGAGATGGTTGTGTTTGTTTGGCACCAACAGTTTTTTCTTTTCTTTCTTCTTCTTCTCCTTCTTCTTTTTCTTCTTCAATGAGGCTAAACTTGGTTCAAAAGCTTATGTGACAAGAATTTTAATAAGCATAGATTAAGGGGCTCAGTATCTGATGGGAATATTTCAACTGTACTTTTAGAAAGAATGAATGGTTATAGGCTGTGGGAAATGTTTGTGGTTTTCACTTGGATCTGGATGAGCTGTTTTTGTTTACACAGGAAGTCACTGGACAGGAAGTCTCAGTGGTGAGTTTCAGGCTCAAATCTCTGAAGATCAGTAAGAAGAGATACAGCATGCCGGAGTGTACACAACACACACACACACACTACACACACACAAAGATCACCGGCCTTCCTCACTGTAGAGAAAATGCAAACAGCCCGTGAAGAGTTCTGGGTGGCACCCATTTAGAGGGGAGGTCAAAAGAAAATATAACACTCAAATACCAAAAATGTCACCTCTGAGCAAATTTTTCTTTTTCCAATGAAAACATCTGCAACATCAGTAACTTTTGAGATCAAAGTATTGAAATTCGCCTGCACAAGTCTAACCGTCTGAAGTCCTCAGAATGTCCTGCTGTGGGGTTGGAGCACTTCTGAGGAGATTACCATGCTTTTGTGACTATCCAAAGCAGTAGGCACCTTCTCTGTTAATGTTTTCTCCCTAGATTTTCACCCACAGTGAAGAGTGAATGATACAGAGAAAAAGGAGTGCTGTCATGACAACAGAAAAAAAAAGTAGTCTCTAGGAAGCCTAGAAAAGGAACTCTGACTTGTGTGACAAGTGGTTCCTAAGGCACAGCAGCTTATGACATCCTTTGGGATGGGAAGCCAGTTGGTCAAGAGTTGTACTCCTGTAGAGCAAACATATCAAATCAGTGATTATATGGGGAGTGTTACCACTTCCTAAATTGATTTCCAAATCTGGCTAATGTGAATATTTCCCCAGGCTCCTACACTTCTGAATGGAATAAGTTGAATAAATATGAAGATAAAATCTGATCCCCTCCCTTCCAGGCCCCACTGATCCTCGACCTCAGATGTTGATAAAGTCCTAACTCCTGGGGAGGGTGGAGAAGCTGACTTCCAGCCTCGGGTAAGTCCAGGGGAGTGTCAGGATCAGTATGTTAAAACTACTGTGGCAGCACTTAGTTCTGTGCTGTCTTTTCTTACATGGATTTCAGTGTAAGGCCTTGGTTCCATAGGACACAGCTTATCAAAGAGTTGGTCAGGACACCATACAGGGGTATAGTAGCTGAGTGTAAACATGGAAAAACTTTGACAATGGTAAACAGTCTCTGAACTCACAACCAGCACAAATTAACCCAAAATCAAATGTGAAACAAACCCAAGGTGATTCTGGCAGCAGCAAGGGTTGAATAGTGTGGTTTATAGTGTGGTTTCCCGTCAGCCTTAGGACTGCACACTAGTCAAAGCATAACTTACCAGGTCACTGTCACTCACAGTGTCTGCAAATACTGCCTGTATAGACACTTGCCTCAGAACTAAGACCTCAGCATGCTGTGAATTGCAGTTCTTACTGTCCATGTGAAACTTTCTGTCCTTAAAAAAAACATAATGTCGCCGGGCGGTGGTGGCGCACGCCTTTAATCCCAGCACTTGGGAGGCAGAGGCAGGCGGATTTCTGAGTTCGAGGCCGGCCTGGTCTACAGAGTGAGTTCCAGGATGGCCAGGGCTACACAGAGAAACCCTGTCTCGAAAAAACCAAAAAAAAAAAAAAAAAAAAAAAAAAACATAATGTCTCAAGAAAATGAAAAAATATAAACAAAACCCCATAATGTCTTAACTATAGAAAGACTTTCTATTAACTATTCAAAAGACTTTCATATTTTCTTGTTGTCACTCCATAGTGTGTGTTAAAATAGCAACTCTTTGAATTGTGCTATACTAAAATTTTTTGATTTTTTTTCAAGATTAATTTTTATTTTTAAGTATGTATGTATACATGCAAGTCTGAAGGTAGATTACAGGTGATTGTAAGCCACCTGATGTAGGTACTAGGCACTGAATTTAGGTCGTTTTAATTGTCAACACAACACAATCTAGAATCACCTGAGAAATGAGTCTCAATTAGTAGTGTCATTTTGCACTCCAGCTAGACTTCAGTCTTGAAATTTTCCTGCTTTGCCCTTTAGTTTCCCAAGAGCCAAAATTACACTGTGAGTCACCAAACTTGGTTTCCAAGTTTTGCTTTATTTTTCATTTACATTTATTTATTTGTGGTGGGGACACAGGCATACCTTTTTTTTTTTTTTTTTTTTTTTTTTTTTGGTTTTTTTGAGACAGGGTTTCTCTGTGTAGTCCTGGCTGTCCTGGAACTCACTCTGTAGACCAGGCTGGCCTCGAACTCAGAAATCCGCCTGCCTCTGCCTCCCAAGTGCTGGGATTAAAGGCGTGCGCCACCACCGCCCGGCCGACACATGCATACCTTGGCACATGTGTCAAAGGACAACTTGAGAGAGTTAGTTCTTTCCTACCATGTCAAACTAGGGTCACAAGGCTTGGTGACATGCTCCTTTACTTGAGCTGGTGACATGACATTATAGTGGTCACAAAGTTTTTGGGTTTTGTTTCTTGCTTCTTTTTTTTTTTTTCTTTTTTTCTGTTTTTTTTTTATTGGAAATTTTATTTACATTTCAGATGTTCTCTCCTTACCCATTTCCCCCCTCCCTCCCAGGAACTCACTATCCCTTCCCCCTCCTCCTGCCTCCACGTTGGTGTACCCCACCCACCCTCCCCCTTACCTCACCTCACCACCCTCGAGTATCCCCCACCACCACGACGTCCAGCCTTCATGGGACCAAGGATCTCTTCTCCCACTTATATATAGCTCCCTTGCATATATAGCTGGGGCCATGGGTCCCTCCCTAAGCGCTCCCAGGATGGTGGTTTAGACCCTGGGGGCTCTGGTTCGTTGGTATTGTTGCTTTCCTCATGGTGTCTCGAATCCTCTCAACTCCTTCAGCCTTCACTCTATCTTCTCCATTGGGAACCCATGCTCAGTTTAATGGTTAGCTGTGAGCATCTGCCTCTGAGTATGTCAGACTCTTGCAGACCTCTAAGGAGACAGCTATATCAGGCTCCTGTCAGCATGTGCATCCTGACATCCACATCAACCTCTACCTTTGGTGACTGCACTTAGGATGGATATCCAGGTGGAATGATCTGTAGACGCCCCTCCTTCAGTTTCTGTCCTGCACTGTGTCTCCATATTTGCTCCCTTGAGTATTTTGTTACTCCTTCTAAGAAGGACTGAAGCCCCCCCCTACTTGGTCATCATTCTTCATGAGCTTTATGTGGTCGTGAGTTGAATCTTGGGTATTTCAGGCTTCTGGGCTAAAATCCAATAATCAGTGAGTGAATACCATGTATGACTTGAACTTCTGATCTACCTGCCTCCATTTCCCAAGTGCTGGGATTACAAAATTGTGCTACCACTTCCAGTTTATGAGGTGCCAGAGATCAACACCAACACTTGATGCATGCTAGGCAAGTAGTCTAGCAGCTAATCTACACCCTCAGCCTGAGCGATTTATATAGCGAGGTGTGTGTGTGTGTGTGTGTGTTGACAACATCTGTGTGAATATCTATGCCCATGTCTTCACCTAAATGTGGAAATTAGAACAGGCTTAGAACTTGCTATACTGTCATGGTCCCAGACTTGTACTTGCTTCATGCAAAAAGACAATCATTTTGAGATAATTTCAAGCAAGCACATTTACTGAAGCTGTCAGGCAATCCACCCCCTTATACTAGGTTGTACACTATCCCCAGCATACACTTCATGTTGTTGTTGTGATAAGTGTTAGTATTCTGTCTAAACTCCACCTCCACAGTTACCTGTCAACAGCCAGGTATGCTCCTCCTCATAGTTAGCTGGCAACAGCCAGGTAGGCCTGCCCACTATAAAAGGGGCTGCTTGCCCCCTCCTTTCTTACCCTCTTGCTCTCTTGGTCTCTTGCTCTCTTGCCTCTAGCTTCTCCCTGTCTCCTTGCCCCTCCCCCCTTTCCCTTCCCCTCTCTCCACGTGGTTATGGCCGGCCTCCACTTCTCTCTACTTCTCTCCTCTATCTCTCTCCTCTTTTCTCTCTGCCATCTTCTCCCGTTTCTCTCCCCACCTTTGCCCTCTGCCCTGAATAACACCCTCCCCCGAACCATTTGGTCTGGTGTTGTCTGTTCTAAGCTATGCGCTGAAGTCTAACAATAAGGCCCACAAGGACTCATCTCAGCAGTGATTTTCTCTGCAGATCAACACAGATGCTATTCTGTCAGGGAAGAATAGTTAAATGTCTCATCAGCATACTCATTTGGAAGAAACACCCTATTTCCATGCCAGTTCAAACAGAAAATAGAGAAGGGGACATATAAAAAAGGGAAGGGGGCTGGAAGTGTTTTCCAATTAATTAAGACATGGTATCAGCACTTCATGTCTTTTACCCCTAAAACAACACAGTCTCCCACACACATTTGTTGTTGTAATAAAGAATATGAGTCTTTCGATAACATAAAAGGAAAAGCAAGCATTGGAATAAAGTGAAAAATGAGGTGGGTTCTCTGCTCAGAACATATTCCAACAAAGTCATCTGTCTTCTTTCTTTCCTTCTCTCTCTCTCTCTCTCCCTCTCTCTCTCTCTTTCTCTTCTCTCTCTCTGTCTGTCTTTCTCTCTGTCTCTCTAAGACAGGGTTTTCTTGACTCAAGCCAGCTTAAGTGAATGATTCTTCTGTCTTATCCTCCTAAGCTCTGGAACTGGTTTTGTACCACACACCAATAGTAAAATGCTACATGGGTTCACAGAACTCGCTCCTGGCAGCTTTTCTCAAGTATAAAAGCAGTTTTCAAAACAGTTATTGTTTCTTTGGAGATAATATTCCCATTTTTCCATGAGAAAGGCAATCTGCCATAATGGAAGGATGGTATCTAGCTACTGCAAGAGACTTTCCTTCCTCTGTACATTAAGCACCAAATATACCACACAACAAAGAAGAAATGGAAATAAAGAGATGTTGGCATTACAGTGCAGCAATGGGGCAGGGAATGGGTGTTTTATTGCCTTGTGGGAGGACTCACAGCTGCAGGTATCACGGATTCCAGCTGGGATGAGTGTGATAGCAAGCTTAGCACTTGTATTTGTTACTCTTCTGTTGCTGTGATAAGATGCCATGACCAAAAGTAAGAAGAGGAAGGGTTTATCTTGGTGGAGGAGTCATGGTGGCAGGCAATCAAAGGAAGAAGCTGAGTGCTCACATTTTTAGGCACCTAAAGGAAGCAGAAAGAGTGAGCTGGAAGTGGGATAATACTGTAAATGCTCAAAGCCTGTCCCCAAGGACATACTCCTTCAGCAAGGCCATAACTCCCAAACCTGCCCAAACAGCACCACCAACTGGGAATCAAATAGTCAAATGTCTGAGACGCATGCAAATCACCACACCCCTGATCTACATTTACTGGTCCATACTCACTTATATTTGGCTCTGAATAAACCACTTTTTAGGGGTTAGGGAGGTAGTTTCATTGATAGAGTGCTTACTAACATCACAAAGCTCAAGACTCAATTCCCAGTACCACATAAGCCAATTGCAATGTGACATACCCGTAACCCAGCACGTAGGAGGACGATAGGAAGTTCACAGTGATCCTCAGCTACATAACTTCTAGGACAGTATGGAACATGTGAGATCCTGCCTCAAAACAACACAATATTTTTTAATTTCCTTTAAACCCAAACTGTCATTTTATGATTGTCAACACTAACAGTTCAGACCATTTAAGTCACATGCTTCCCCTGCCCCCTTGGAGAGAGGGAGGTGAGAAAAAAAGAATTATTAGTGTTTGTAGAGTCCCTATTGTGTATCAACACTGTTAAGTGTTTTCTATAGTTTGTCTCACTTAAAGATTATATCAATTTTTATTATAAAGAAGACACATTTGAAACAAGCTGGCTTCCAGTAACGTGCCTAGGGTGGCCCAGCTAGTGGGAGAAGGGATCTGCACCTGACCACGCTTACTTCAAAACTCAGCTCCATACTGAGTTTATGTATCATCAGTGTGAAACTGCGGTTTTAATAAAACCTCTTGGTATTAATTAAAGCAGAAATTGAAATGCTATCTGAAATACTTGAACTACTATTCTCTAGAGAATACACTAAATATCTGACAGTGAGGCAAGGGTGTGTATTAATAAGATCAGCCATCCAAAAGACTCTGCCATCAGTTCCAAAGAGAAGAGAAGAGTTTGACTGCTTCCACTTTCTAGCCCTTACTTAGGCTAAGAGTTTCTCTCTACACATTTTCTTCACCTCCTCTCCTTACGAATCACATGACCTAGCTCCATTCCATAAGTAGGATATAAGTGGTATTTGTTGAGAACACTGACCACTGCCAACAAGAGAACATATAAAACACAATTGGAAACAATTTTCTTTCCAGTTGTTTATAATACCGCTAACAAGCTTGAAATTACAATT
Organism: Mastomys natalensis; assembly: GCA_021653895.1. Classification (NCBI taxonomy): domain Eukaryota; kingdom Metazoa; phylum Chordata; class Mammalia; order Rodentia; family Muridae; genus Mastomys; species Mastomys natalensis. Next base: position 38,201 of record JAJTUV010002697.1, on the reverse strand, counting down.
TGTATCCCATGCAGCCTTTTCTTTCCACATCCCAGCCTTGTTGTTGTTGTTGTTGTTTTATTTTTTGTTTTTGTTTTTTATTTTTTTTGCATCTTACATGAAGTCAATAACTTGGCCACCACACCAACATGATTTGTAGTTAATTATCTCAATCCTTAAATATTAGCACTTTGTCTTGTCTTCTCTGGTTTCCTGGACATGATTCATTCTTTCTGGATATTTCACTGTTTATCTCAGTGAGCAAAATCTTTGTCTCTCAAACATACATTTTCATTTTTCCTTATGCTTCTTCCCTCAACACCTTTTTAAAAAAAATTGTTTAGATTTTCTCTTCCTTTACAGAAAAAGACTTAAAGGCTGAGATAGTCCAAATTCATGGAATATACAAGGTCACTGAAAACCTAGACATATCTGCATTGCACCCAAACATAGCTAAAAAGAGACAACTGTGGGGAATACACTGTGGGGGGAATACAGGATACACTGTGATGGAATACAGGATATACTGTTGGGGAATACAGGATACATTTGTGGTGGAATACAGGGTACACTGTGGGGGAATACAGGATACACTGTGATGGAATACAGGGTATACTGTGGGGGAATACAAGATACACTGTGGTGGAATACAGGATACACTGTGGTGGAATACAGGATATACTGTGGGGGAATACAGGATACACTATGGTGGAATACAGGATACACTGTGGGGGGAATACGGGATACACTGTGATGGAATACAAGATATACTGTGGGAGAATACAGGATACACTGTGGTAGAATACAGGGTACACTGTGGGGGAATACAGGACACACTGTGGAGGAATAGCTTAACAGGACACAGACAGTTTCATAGTGAGCATGCAGCTCTGGACTCCATTCTCAGTACTGGAGAGAAATGTGAATGCTCTCTTTACCACCTGGTACAATGTGCACTTCTGTGCCTTCCATCCAAGGAAGTCTTAAAAGACAAGGTTTTAGCCTAAATATTTCAGAGAGAACTGTAAGACCCAATGGTGGAAGCTTGGATTTCTCAGGCAATATTCAGAACTATTAAACTGCACACTTTTTGCTATAAAGAACTTGGGAGAGACAGACATACACCATTTTTTAATCTTACCTGAAGGTCCTCAAAAAAACTACAGCAAACCACTTAGAAAAAGAGACCATAAAAGTGAGAATTACCATCAATGTGGCTTGTGAACCTATGACCCTTACACCCTCATTCATGTTCTGAGTCTTTTATTTTATTCTTATTATTAATTCTCTGTGTATGTGTGCACACACATGTGTGGAACTCAGGGGACAATTTGTGGGAGCAGGTACTTTCCTTTTCATCATGCGAGTTTTAAGGATCAGATGATCAGGGTTGACAGCAAATGCCTTTAACCACTGAGCCATCATGATGACCCTTTATTTTACTTTTGAGAAAGGATTGTACTCTACAGCATAGCCTGGCCTGGAACTTACTATATAACCTAGACTGGTCTTGAACTTGGTACCCTAGACTCCAGGAAGCTGGGATTATAGGTGTAACCCACTGAGCCTGGTTTAAATAATGTCTTTGATTGCCTTTACATTTATGAGCACTGGGAAATAGAGTGTCTACTTTCAAACACAGAGAAAAAACCACAGCACCTGTAAAGAACACAGTTGTTAGCCTCCACCCTCTACTCATTAACTTCTATGCCTAGTGCCTTCTCTGATGTACATTGATAGGACTCTTTGTGTTCTTGTTCCTGTCTCTGCCAAGACTATGTATCGATTCATTGGACCTGTTTTTCCCCTCCCTAATCAATGCTCAATTTTATTAGGACCTAAGAATTATAACATGAACCTATAAGGAGGCCTGTGTTATTTCAAAGACTTTCCTAACTTTAAGATTCTTAAAGGACTACAGATATAGCCCAGTTGGAAGAGTGCTTGTCTAGTAGCCTGGGTTTGAGCCCTAGCATTGCATAAACCCAGTGAGGTAGCACAGACCTCTAATCCCAGAATGTGGGAGCTAAAGGTAGGAGGATCAGAAGTTGAAGGACAACCTTGGCTATATTGTCAGTCCAAGGACAACCTAGGATGTAAAAGATCTAAATAAATAAATAAATCTCTGATTTTAATTTTATTTGAGTACTAATTAATTAATTATTTATTTATGTTTGTGACCATGTTATTTATAGCAACTTAACAAAATTACTATTTTAAAGGCTGGTGTCTTCCACTGTAAATTAAAATAAAAATGTCCTGTAAGACATTACTTGTAAGAGAGTTGTTCAGTAATGGCACAAGCCAGCACAAGAGAGGCTGAGGCAGAAGAAACCTGAGTTCAATGCAAACTTGAGCTAGCTACATAGCAAGATCATTACAGAAATAAATACATAAATGACCTGGGTGTGGTGGTTCATACATGCCACCCAAGAGGCTGAGGCAGAAGAATCACTGACTTTCAAGTCAACTTGTTCTCTCTCTCTCTCTCTCTCTCTCTCTCTCTCTCTCTCTCTCTTTGTGTGTGTGTGTGTGTGTGTGTTGTAATAAAATGCATAAAGATTGTAGATTGGGTTGAGATGTAGTTCAGTTGATAGAATGCTTGTCTAGCATACACAAAGTCCTGGATGTGTATAAATTGCTCCCCCATAATTGAGTGTGGTGGCATATACCTGTAATCCCAGATTTTATATATGGAGGCAGAAAAATCAGGAGTTCAAGGTAATCCTTGGTTATAAGGCTCTTTATGTTGGGTACATGAAACCTGTCTCAGAATAAATTTTTTTTTAAATACTAAGCATGGTCTGAAGAGATATCTCAGTGATTAAGAACACTGGTTGCTTTTCTAGCATCTACATGATAGCTCACAACCATCTATAAGGGAGCTGATGTCCTCTTCTGATGTACAGAAGTACATGCAGCCAGAGCACCTATATACATAAACTACATAAATAAATCAATCTTTTTTTTTTAATGCTAGGTGGGATGGAGAGTTGGTTTGGTGGTTAAGAGCACTAACTGTTCTTCCAGAAGAGGTCCTAAGTTCAATTTCCAGAAACCACATGGTGGTTCACAACTGTCTATAAGGTGATCTGATGCGTTCTGCCTGCAGGTACACATGCAAATAGAGCACTCATGTACATAAAGTAAATAAATAAATCTTTTAAAATATAGCAAAACAAACAAACAAAACAAAAAACTCATTAGGCATGGTAGCATATTACTGTAATGCCATTAATCTGAAGGCTAAGCTGAGAGGATCATAAGTTCTAGATAAACCTGGGCTACATTGTGAACTCCAGGATAGCCTGTAGAGACCCTACTCAAAAACAAACAAGCAAACAAAACAGTTTAGCTTGGGTTTTGTGGGACTCCTAACAGTGGGAGCGCAGTGGAGTATGCAGTACCTCTGACTCCTTTGCCTGCTTTTGGGATCCTTTTCGACCTACTGGGTTGCTTCATCCAGCTTTGATATGAGGGTTTATGCTTAGTCTTATTATATCTTGTTATATACCCTGTTTGGTTAATATTTTTAGTTGGTTGGTTGGTTGGTTGGTTAGATTTGTTTTCTTTTTCTTTTTTTCTTTTTTTTTTCTTTTTGGGTTTTGGAGACAGGGTTTTTCTATTTAACCCTGGGTGTCCTGGAACTCACTCTGTAGACTAGGCTGGCCTCGAACTCAGAAATCCACCTGCCTCTGACTCCCAAGTTCTGGGATTAAAGGTGTGTACCATCACTGCCCGGCAAATCTTTTTTTTTTTAATTGTGGTAAAATTTATAAAGCCAAAACAATCATCTTAACAAATCTGTACAATTTATGGTACTAAACCTATTCTTTAAAAAAATTATGATGGGTATGTGTATATGGTGTATGAATACACCCTTGTTCATGTTACATGTGGGGTCAGGTGACAACTTTTAGGGATCTTGGAATTGAACCCAGATCATCAGATCTGTGCAGCCAGCACTTTTACCTACTCACCTCACTGGCCCTTAAATGTCTTCTTAACAACAGGTATTCTATCACTGGCACCAATTGCCAGAAATGTTAAAAATATCTAGAATCTTTTTTTTGTTTGTTTGTTTTTGTTTTGTTTTGTTTTGTTTTTTTTGTTTTTTCGAGACAGGGTTTACTCTGTGTAGTCCGGGCTGTCCTGGAACTCGCTCGGTAGACCAGGCTGGCCTCGAACTCAGAAATCCGCCTGCCTCTGCCTCCCAAGTGCTGGGATTAAAGGCGTGCGCCACCACCGCCCGGCAAAAATATCTAGAATCTACTTGAGGTTTTTGGTATAGGCTTGTGATCATAGTACTTTGGAGGTTGTGGTAAGATCGGGGGCTATAGAATGAGTTCAAGTCTAACCTGGGCAATGTAAGAATCTGTATAAATAATAAATAAATAAAATAGAGCTGGAGATGTAGTTCAGTTGGTAGATTGCTTGTCTAGCATACATGAAGTTCATACACTACCCCAGTACCATGTAAACTAGATGTTTGAATGTACATTTGTATATTAGACATTAAATTAGCCTTCGGGAAGATGAAAGCAGAAGAATCAGAGGTATAAGGTATTATCCTTAGCTATGTAACAAGTTCAAGGTCATCCTGGGGTTCATCAAACCCCAGATATGTTTTTTGGGGTTTTTTGTTTTTGTTTGTTTGTTTGTTTGTTTGTTCTTTTGAGACAGGGTTTCTCTGTGTAGCACTGGCTGTCCTGGAACTCATTCTGTAGACCAGGCTGGCCACGAACTCAGAAATTTGCCTGCCTCTGCCTCCCAAGTGCTGGGAATTAAAGGCATGAGCCACCACTGCCCGGCCAGAACTTTTCTCAAAATAATAAAATAAAATAAAATTTAGAAGTAGGTCACCAAACCTGGGAACTTAAATATGATGGAGTTAGGTAGAGGTGGATCCTGTATGTGGATAGAACACAAAATGAGCTTATGTCTTATAGCATAGTGTCTTCTCTGCAGATACTTCTAAATGTCACAGAGAACCTATCTTCCTCCTTCTTCCTCTCCTCAGGGCTGCTTATAAACATCATTTATGGTCAAGCCTGGTGCTACAACATACAATTGGTTGATGATGGTAGGAAGATCAGAAACGCAAAGTCAACATTAGCTACACAGTGAGTTCAAAGTCAGGCTGGGCTACATCAGAGCTTGTCTGAAACAAAACTAACAGAAACGAAACATAGTCCCATTTCCTTATGGTACGGACTGCCTTGAAACTCTTGGTTTCTTTCCAGGTCCTACCTGGTAGATCAAACATGCCTCAGGTGCTTTGGCACCTCTGTGTCTAAAATCTGTCTGCCATAAAACATAAAGTCAAGAAGAACAGCATGTTGAGTGGCTTTTGACTATTATCTGATAAAATCTACTCTATCAAGACATCTGTTTAGCAGTCCTTATCTTGTCTCTAATTTGAGTTAAGATCTGTGAGTAAAATAATGATATCATTTGAAGCTTTGCCTAGACATTTAATCAGCTGAGGTTTCATTTTGAGGCTGAACCACAGCCAATTATTGAATAAACATCATCGAAGGTCATCCTTCCACTATATCCAGTTTATATTAATGGATCAGGATTGTTTCACTCCAAGTAGTCAACATTGGGATTTCTAGCCTTTCTTTTGGGTATCTTTCATGGTATAACCCATGTGTTTGTCTCTGGTTTATGGTAATTACAGCTGTCATTCCCATATTGACCATTTAGCTGCAAGACAGGAAGTGTGTCCTTACAGGGTCAGAAAGGCAAGAGAGCTATGACAATAGGTCAAGAAACTTACATGGCAATGCTGAGATTTGGTGAAAATCAGTCTTCATCCCTCAGCTGATTGCTGCAAAAGAAATAGAGCTGTTAAGGAGATGCTATGGCATAAGCAGGCAAGTCTAGATGCTCAGTACAAAAATAAGTCATAAAGACCATCCAATCATCCCTATCTAGCACCTGTGGTGAGGAAGAAAGGGTAGACAAGCTAGCTGGACATGGAGGGTCATGCCTATAACCTCAACACTTGGGAGACTAGGCAGTAGGATTGCTTTGAGCTCAAGGACAGCCTGAACTACCTAGTAAGTTCAAGGGCATCCTGAGTATATGCCATAATTTCTAGTTTAGTCTTCATAGAAGTTCTATGAAGGAGGCTTTATTGTCCTGTTTTTACTTTGGGAACGTGATGTTCAGAAAGGCTGAGCAACTTGCCAAATGTCACACAAATAATTAATAGTGTAACTGCGATTCAGATTTTGGTGTACCTGGCCCCAAAGCCTTTTCTCTTGACCTCTCCCCAGATCTTCACTGAAGATCTAGTGATGGAACATGACTTACAGGTACAGCTTGTGGTAATAAGTGTGTGTAGTATAGGTCAGGGACTCCTGTCAATCCAACACCAACAGAAGACGTTGCTAAAAGAGGGGTATAATTTAATTGTTCACGTTAACAGGATCTCATGTGGTCAGCCTTGAACTGGAAATGTAGCCATGGATGACCTAATCCTTCACCCTCCAGTTTCCAAATATTGAAGTACTGGTGTACAATTCCATACCCTGCTGAAGGATTTTGTTTCTGACTGTACTGAAAGGCAGGATCAGGGTAACAGTACAGACTTATTCAAATAGAAACTCTGTTGACCAACAGCCAAGAGGAGATATTATAATTGTCTTGCAATCACTTTGAACGTGCTTCACCTATATTTATGCTCATTAGTGTCTGGCAAACATGGGAACACTGAGAACCACCACTGGAAGCCTCCAAGTGCTACATGAACCAAGCAAATCATATCAAGTGATAGAAGATCCAACATCTTCTAAAGAGTTGGTCTCCAAAGATTTCAACTAAATAAAAATGAGGACATGACTGCCCAAAGATATGGTTGAAGAGAAGGGTTTTATTGTAGACATAAAGAAGAGTTCAGCTAGAAGCATCTGGAAGAGTCCAGACTGAAACAGGCCATGGGGATGGGGCGGACCAGCAAAAGAGGAAAAGGAAAAGAAAGAGATAGGGCAAACATATTAAGAGAGCATATGGCTGAAATGGAAGGTTCATATAGGAAAGAAATACTGGGGGGAGGGAAGGGAAGCCCTTGGGCTAAAGAGGTTTAGGGGAGGGGGAAGGGTGAGAAATGCTGGGAAGAGCCACAGGTTTCTTTGTCCTGGGTTTCTTTGAGTCCTGGCATCAATTAAATCAATCTTCATTTTCTTAATAAGGTAAGGAAATGAAATTGCAGTAGTTATACATTCCTGAGATAATACCTGCTTGGTATGATTTCTTAGAAGCTAATGTAATTTCACTTTTTTGTTTGTTTGGTTAGTTGTTTGGTTGGTTGGTTGTTGGTTGGTTGGTTGGTATTATGGTTTTTTGAGACAGGGTTTCTCTGTGTAGCCCTGGCTGTCCTGGAACTCTCTGTAGACCAGGCTGGCCTCAACCTCAGTGACCCACCTGCTTCTGCCTCCCAAGTGCTGAGATTAAAACCATGCATCACCACCACCCTGAAGGTTGGGGTTTTGTTGAAATACAGTTGAAGTGAATGAAAAAATATTTCATATGATTTTTAGCAACAAAAATGTTGAACATAAAATAATGTAAATAATGAGAGAAAGAAGAAAAGATCTTTATGGGGCTGAGAGGTCAAGCAACTTTCAGAAATTCTCAAACCCGGAGAGTTGCACGAACCTCAAACCCGGAAGTGGACCAGCACCACCCCAGAATCTGTAAGGAGACCACACCCGACCCCAAACAGGGTACTGACCCCGGCCCACGGACCCAGGTTTACTCCTGGCCGGCGCGGACTTCCCGCTGGTCGAGCCGAGCTCACGAGCCACACCAAACCCAGGAACCCAGGGATAACAGGGCTTCCTAGGAGCTACCAACACTTCCCCAAGGGAGCAACACTGCCCCAACCGGAGTAACTGGCCCACCGGGCCCGGTACCTGCGCCCCAGACGTCTCGGTTGACCTGAGGCAGCAACCGGCGACAAATTACAAACAACTCCAAACCAGAGGAAGCTTCAAGGAGCCAACTCGCCCCTTAAGAAGGGGCACGCACTGGACCCCAATACAAAAACCGGGCCACACTTGGACCTACCGGTTGGCCCGCCACTGTATTCGGTGGACCTGCGCCAATCACGACCAACTGGCCATCTCCAGGACTCTAACGCAGCGCTTGCTTCAAGCAAGGAGCCAGCAACCTTGCTCAAAAGGAGTAACCAGGCACACCAGGCATCCAGGAATCACTCCGGCCAGAGCCAGATTCCTCACGGTCCGGAACCAAACCGGCCTGAGCAGATCCTGGGCCTCGCTCGGACCTCAAGCAGCGACAACCACTTAACCAGTTCTGAACCAACAAGAGACAGGAAAGACAGGTCCAGCCTAAACAGTCGACAACCAAGGAGAACCGAAGAGGCAAAGGCAAGCAGCAAGAACACCAAGGAACCGAATCACAGTCATCATCAGAACTAGTTAGCCCACAACAGTCCGAATCCCATATCAACCAGAAATCCAGATCAGCCTAAAATCACTTTTAATAAGGAAGAAGACTAAGAAGGACATAATAACATTTCAAAGAATCCGAGAGAACAGGTAAGACAGTAAAAAGCCTTAAAGAACCGAGAAAACAGGAAACAGAAAAGCCTGTGAAGAATTAAAAAACACAGGACAAAATAAGGAATAGAACAAAACACAACACAAAGGAGAACATCGAGAAGAAAATAAAAAAAAAGGGACTCACAGAGAAGAAACCAAAAGAAATCAGAGTCACAAGCAAAAAAGAATACAGGAAGAAGAAAATCAGTGAAGATACCAACGTCAAAAAACGAAAAATGCAAAAAACTATAAACAAAAACACCGAAACCAAGAACAAAATGAGGACCAAAACTAAGACAATAGAATAGGTATAGAAGAGTGAAGATTACAACTTAAAGGGCCAGTAAATATCTTCAACAAAATCATAGAAGAAAACTTCCCTAACCTAAGGAACGAGATGCCCATAATCATTCAAGAAGCCTACAGAACACCAAATAGACTAGACCAGAAAAGAAATACCCGCGTCACATAATAATCAAAACACAAAATGCACAAAACAAAGAAAGAATTTTAAAAGCAGTAAGAGAAAAAGGCCAAGTAACATATAAAGGCAGACCTATCAGAATTACACCAGACTTCTCACCAGAGACTATGAAAGCCAGAAGATCCTGGTCAGATGTCATGCAGACCCTAAGAGAACACAAATGCCAGCCCAGGCTACTATACCCAGCAAAACTCTCTATTACCATAGATGGAGAAACCAAGATATTCCATGACAAAGCCAAATTTACACAATATCTTTCCACAAACCCAGCACTACAAAGAATAATAGCAGGAAAGACCCATTACAAGGAGAGCAATCATACCCTAGAAAGAGCAAGAAAGTAATCCACCTCCAACAAACCCAAAAGAAGATAGCCACACAAACAATGCCTCCCCTTTTAGCAAAAATAACAGGAAGCAACAGTCTCCTCTCCTTAATATCTCTTAATGTCAATGGACTCAATTCCCCAATAAAAAGACATAGACTAACAGACTGGATACGCAAACAGGATCCGACTTTTTGCTGCATACAGGAAACCCACCTCAGTGACAAGGACAGACACTACCTTAGAGTAAAAGGCTGGAAAACAATTTTTCAAGCAAATGGTCCTAGGAAACAAGCTGGAGTAGCCATACTAATATCGAATAAAATTGACTTTCAACTTAAAGATATAAAAAAGGATAAGGAAGGTCATTTCATATTTGTCAAAGGAAAAGTCAACCAACATGAACTCTCAATTCTGAACATCTATGCACCAAATGCAAGAGCACCCACTTTCATAAAAGAAGCCTTACTAAAGCTCAAAGCACATATTGCACCTCACACAATAATTGTGGGAGACTTCAATACCCCACTCTCAGCACTGGACAGATCAGGGAAACGGAAACTAGACAGAAGTACAGTGAAACTAACAGAAGTTTTAAACCAAATGGACTTAACAGATATCTATAGAACATTTCACCCAAAAACAAAAGAATATACCTTTTTCTCTGCACCACATGGTACCTTCTCCAAAATAGACCATATTATTGGTCACAAGACAGGCCTCAACAGATATAAAAAAATCGAAATAATCCCATGCATCCTATCAGATCACCATGGTCTAAAGCTGGTCTTCAATAACAACAAAGACAATGGAAAGCCCACACTCACATGGAAACTGAACAATACTCTACTCGTTGATAATGGGGTCAGGGAAGAAATAAAGAAAGAAATTAAAGACTTTTTAGAATTTAATGAAAATGAAGACACATCATACCAAAACCTATGGGACACACTGAAGGCAGTGCTAAGAGGAAAGCTTATAGCTCTAAGTGCATACAAAAAGAAACTGGAGAGAGAACACACTAGCAGCTTGACAACACACCTGAAAGCTCTAGAACAAAAAGAAGCAAAAACACCCAAGAGGAGTAGACGGCAGGAAATAATTAAACTCAGGGCTGAAATCAACCAAATAGAAACAAAGAGAACTATACAAAGAATCAATAAAACCAGGAGCTGGTTCTTTGAGAAAATCAACAAAATAGATAAACCCTTGGCCAGACTAATCAGAGGGCAGAGAGACAGTATCCAAATCAATAAAATCCAAACTGAAAAGGGTGACATAACAACAGAAACCGAGGAAATTCAACAAATCATCAGATCCTACTACAAAAGCCTATACTCAACAAAATTGGAAAATCTGGATGAAATGGACAATTTCCTAGACAAGTATCAGTTACCAATGTTAAATCAGGATCAGATAAACCATCTTAACAGTCCCATAACTGCGAAAGAAATAGAAGCAGTCATTAAAGGTCTCCCCACCAAAAAAAGTCCAGGTCCAGATGGTTTTAGTGCAGAATTCTATCAAACCTTCAAGGAAGATCTAATACCAATTCTCTTCAAACTATTCCACAAAATAGAAACGGAAGGAACACTACCCAATTCATTCTATGAAGCCACAATTACGCTTATACCTAAACCACACAAAGACCCAACAAGAAAAGAGAACTTCAGACCAATCTCCCTTATGAATATCGATGCAAAAATACTGAATAAAATTCTCTCGAACCGAATCCAAGAACACATCAAAACACTTATCCACCATGATCAAGTAGGCTTTATCCCAGGAATGCAGGGTTGGTTCAATATACGGAAATCCATCAACGTAATCCACTACATAAATAAACTCAAAGAAAAAAACCACATGATCATATCTCTTGACGCTGAGAAAGCATTTGACAAAATTCAACACCCCTTCATGATAAAAGTCTTGGAAAGATCAGGAATTCAAGGCCCATACCTAAACATAGTAAAAGCAATATACAGCAAGCCAGTAGCTAACATCAAACTAAATGGAGAGAAACTTGAAGCAATCCCATTGAAATCAGGGACTAGACAAGGCTGCCCACTCTCCCCCTACCTGTTCAATATAGTTCTGGAAGTCCTAGCCAGAGCAATTAGGCAACAGAAGGAGATCAAAGGGATACAAATTGGAAAGGAAGAAGTCAAAGTTTCACTATTTGCAGATGACATGTTAGTATACTTAAGTGACCCTAAAACTTCCACCAGAGAGCTCCTAAACCTGATAAACAACTTTAGCAAAGTGGCTGGGTATAAAATTAACTCAAACAAATCAGTAGCATTCCTCTACACAAAGGATAAACTGGCTGAGAAAGAAATTATGGAAACGACACCATTCACAATAGTCACAAATAGTATAAAATATCTTGGGGTGAATCTAACCAAGCAAGTAAAAGACCTGTATGACAAGAACTTCAACACCCTGAAGAAAGAAATCGAAGGAGATCTCAGAAGATGGAAAGATCTCCCATGCTCATGGATTGGAAGGATTAATATAGTAAAAATGGCTATCTTGCCAAAAGCAATCTACAGATTTAATGCAATCCCTATCAAAATTCCCACTCAATTCTTTACAGAGATAGAAAGAGCAATCTTAAAATTCATTTGGAATAACAAAAAACCCAGGATAGCGAAAACTACACTCAACAATAAAAGAACTTCTGGGGGAATCTCCATACCCGATTTCAAGCTGTACTACAAAGCAATAGTGATAAAAACGGCATGGTATTGGAACAGAGACAGTCAGGAGGATCAATGGAATAGAATAGAAGACCCTGAAATGAACCCCCATACCTATGGTCACTTGATCTTCGACAAAGGAGCTCAAACTATCCAGTGGAAAAAAGACAGCATTTTCAACAAATGGTGCTGGTCCAACTGGAGGTCAACTTGTAGAAGAATGCAAATTGATCCATACTTATCTCCTTGTACAAAGCTCAATTCCAAGTGGATCAAGGACCTCCACATAAAACCAGCTACACTGAAACTAATAGAAGAGAAAATAGGGAAAAGCCTTGATCATATGGGCACAGGGGAAAAGTTCCTGAACAGAACACCAATGGCGTATGCTCTAAGATCAAGAATTGACAAATGGGATCTCATAAAACTGCAAAGCTTCTGTAAAGCAAAGGATACGGTCAACAGGACAAAGCGGGAACCAACAGACTGGGAAAAGATTTTCACCAACCTTACATCTGATAGAGGGCTAATATCCAAGGTATACAAAGAACTGAAGAAACTAGATTCCAGACCATCAAATAACCCTATTAAAAAATGGGGTAGAGAGTTGAACAAAGAACTCTCAACTGAGGAAACTCGAATGATTGAGAAACATCTAAAGAAGTGCTCAGCATCCCTAGTCATCAGGGAAATGCAAATGAAAACAACACTGAGATTCCACCTCACACCAGTCAGATTGGCTAAGATCCAAAACACAGGTGACAGCAGATGTTGGCGAGGATGTGGAGAAAGAGGAACACTCCTCCATTGTTGGTGGGATTGCAAGCTGGTACAACCACTATGGAAAGCAGTCTGGCGATACCTCAGAAAATTGAACATGGTGTTACCTGAGGACCCAGCTATACCCCTCCTGGGTATATACCCAGAAGATATTTCAACATGCAACAGGGCCACATGCTCCACTTGTTTATAGCGGCCTTATTCATAATAGCCAGAAGCTGGAAAGAACCCAGATGTCCTTCAACAGAAGAATGGATACAGAAAATGTGGTACATTTACACAATGGAGTACTACTCAGCCATTAAAAATAATGAGCTCATGAAATTCTTAGACAAATGGATGGAGCTAGAAAATATCATCCTGAGTGAGATGACCCAATCACAAAAGAACACACATGGTATGCACTCACTGATAAGCGGATATTAGCCCCAAAACACACAATACCTAAGATGCAACGCATAAACCTCATGAAACTCAAGAAGAAGGAGGAAGACCAAAGTGAGGGTGTTTTTGTCCTTTTTAGAACGAGTATCAAAAGATTCAACCAGAGCTCCCAGGAGCTAAACCTCCAGCCTGAGAACAGACCGGCAAGCTGTCCTCTGAGAGGCTCTAACCAGCAGCTGACTCAGACAGATACAGACATCCAGAGCCAAACAGTGGATGGAGCTTGAGGACTCTTAAAGAAGAATAGGTGGAAGGATTGAGGGCCCTAAGGAGATAGGAACTGCACAGGAAGATCAACAGAGTAAATGAACCTGAACCCTTGGAGCTCTCAGAGACTGAATCACCAACCGTGGAGCATACCTAGTCTACACAGATCTACCTCCATGGGCTGAACCTAGGCCTCCCTGCACATATGTTGTAAATGTGCAGCTTGGTTTTCATGTAGGTCTCAAACATCTGGAGTGGGGGCTATCCCAAAACATGCAGCCTGTATATGGAGTATGGTCTTCTAAAAAAAAAAAAAAAAACAGTTGTTCAGTTATTCATGGAATATTATTTTTTTTATATCTCTTGTATTCAGTTTGCAACTACTTCAATGAGAATTTTTGTATGTATATTCATGAGGGATATTGGACTATAATTTATATATTTTTGTTGGGTCTACACTTGATTTCACTATTTCAATATTATTTGCTTTGTGAAGGAGCTTATTGTGGTTCTGAATTTTTTTAAACATAACTCAAAAAGTGTTGCTTGTTTGAAGGCCCTATAGAATTCTTGTATAAGTATATCTGACCCTTGGTATTTTGCTTGTTTGTTTATTTTCATTTTATTCTGTTTGAATGCTTTTTAAATTTTTTTTGATTTGCTGAAAATAAAAATTAAAAAAAAAAAAAAAATCATGGTCATTGTTAGCTTACAGGCAATTCTACTAGGCTCCTCCCAGGGACCTAGCAACATCTAACATCATCTACCACTGCCACTAGGTGGGCCAGGTGTTGGCTGTCTGTAAAAGGACTGACTGCCATCCCAGTGCTCTCTCTCTCTGTCTCTTTGTCTCTCTGTCTCTCTCTCTGTCTGTCTCTCTCTCTCTCTCTCTCTGTCTCTCTCTATATATCTGTTCCCAGCTGGTCTCTCCTCCTTTCTATCCTTCTCTGTGTTCCTTCCTCTTCTCTTCTCTTCTCTACTCTCTCGCCTCTGCTCCAGTCTGTCGGCCTGTCTCCATGGCCACCCAATTGCCTCTAACCCTTCCCAGGTCCTCACTCCTCTCCCCTTCTCCCAAATAAATACCCTTTATACCAATCTGTTGCATGGCATAATTTCTCAGGGGTCACCTTGGCATGGGCCTGCCAGGTATCCCCTCACCCCATTATATTCCATAACAATATGGTGGCTTGTACCTTAATCCCCAGGTACTGGAAAGAATAAGGCAGGAGGATCCTCTGCAAGTTGTAGGCCAACTTTGGATATATAGTGAGTTCCAGGCCAGTCTGGGCTGCAACATAAGACCCTGCCTCAAAGAAAGGGGGAAATTCAATGAGAACTCTTTCTCTTTTCCTCTCTATCTCTTTCACAAAAATTTTCTTTTTCCATACAGTGTCTCAGTATATAGACCAAGCTGTTTTTTAACTCACAGAGATCTACCTGCTTCTGCCTCCTTAGTTCTGGGATAATAAGCGTGTACCACCACATCTGGCACAGATTTAAAAAAAAAAAAAAACTATGAATGTAAAATATGAGTACAGTGGAAATAAGAGACATTGAATGACTGGTTTACGATGCTCCCTGTTGTGCTTTGCAGGTTTTCTTAGGACTAGTGATAAAGTCAGCTGGAATTAAACTTTGAATGTTAGAAAAATTCTTTGCATATCTTTGAGGATCAACAGGACACTAACATTTTCAATATTACTCTTTCCAAAAATGTTACTTGTATAGGCATCTTTACCTATATTTATGTACCACAAGCATGCCAGATGCCCACGAAGCCAAAAGAGGGGTCAGATACTCTAAAACTGAGTTATATGTGATTGTAAACTACCATGTGGGTGCTGAAATCTGGATCTTTGGAATCTTCAAATCTGAGTCTTCTGGAAGAGTAGAGCTCTTAACTACTGGATCATCTCTCCATCCCAGTGTTACTCTTTTGGAAGAGAAAAGGCAGAGTTTTACAATGAAATAAATCTCAAAAGGGTTTGAGAACAAAAGATAAAAATAATGATAAAACAAACAATCTATTTTGACCCAGGTATGGTGACTCACATCATCACCCTACTAATAATCCCACCAGGTGGGAATAAAACCACTACCCCGATTTTTGAACCAAATTTGAAGCAAGCTTTATTCAGTATTGAACAGGACAATGGACACTGGCCCAAGTCCATCTGGAATTCCCAGAGAATGGTGCTGAATTACACTAGTCAGGTTTTTATAAAAGCAAACTCCACAAGGTTACATGCTTCCTGCCCTTTTCCAATCAGGGGCAAGCATACATTCTGATATAATTCGTGTCTATGTACCTCCCACCATGTGTGATTAGGCACGTCCTGTGCAGTTGGTCAACCAACCTTGTTTACAGAGGTGAAAACACTGACTTACTGTCTTACATGAATAGCCCCCGAATTGCAGGAAGTTATCTGCTCTTGGGCAAGTAGGGTCTACAGGTGAGGCTTACAGGATATAGGCATTTTTATTTTATAAATCTCTTAAAAGCCGGGCGGTGGTGGCGCACGCCTTTAATCCCAGCACTTGGGAGGCAGAGGCAGGCGGATTTCTGAGTTCGAGGCCAGCCTGGTCTACAGAGTGAGTTCCAGGACAGCCAAGGCTACACAGAGAAACCCTGTCTCGGAAAAAAAAAAAAATCTCTTAAGTACAGAAATTAAACCTTAAACAACTTTATCCTTTACATTATCATTCAGGAAGCTGAGACAGGAGAATTGCCATGACTTCATGTAGCCAGCCCGGGCCTGAAGTAAAACATGTCTCACAAATAAGCAAACAACAACAACAAACAAAACCACAAGCCTTAAAGCTGGATCTCATAGAGAAATTTCCTCAATGGAGTCTCCTTCCTCTCTGACGACTCTAGCTTGAGTCAAGTTGACATTCAAAAGCAGCCAGTTCGCTGTTGTTGTTGTCGTCAATATCATTATCAGTGTTGTGTTCCTGCAGTCAGGGGACAATTTGCAGGAATCAGTTCTTTCATATCATGTGGGTTTCAGGGATAAAACTCAGGTTCTAGGCTTGGTGGCAAGTACATTTATTTACCTTCTGAGTCCTTCATTCAGCACTTCTGACCACAGATATTTGGGAGGAGGTTTCTAAAAACCAAACTATCATTTCCCCAGTATACACTAGCTAGCTATCCTTTCTTTCATTTCTGGCACTGCCTCCAAAAGTGGCTAGTGACAGATCTCACAGGTTGGTTTCAGTCCCAAAAGTCTATTCCCTAGTCAGATGCTACCTTTCAGCTCCGGGTTGCAGTCCATACATCTGACTAGCACAGGCTGAAAATCAGGGTCCCTAGACCCCTTTCCTTGGCATAGTGGTTGATAGAACTCAAGGAAACACTTTACTACAGTTTACCAGTAATGCAAGGGTATAGATGAGGTGCTAGATGGAAATCTGCACAGGGATAAGCAAGTGAGATCAGGTGCAGAGCAAAGATGTCTTTTTAGAATGTGCTTTCCAGGAAGTTCCACAAGTCAAGCCACTCAGAAGCTTCCCAGACTATATCTTTGAGTTTTTAATGAATGCTTCAATACAGAGGCATGATTGATTAAATATATAGTTTTTTAAATCTTCATTAGCCCTTTTTTGAAGGCTAAGAGGTGGGTTGAAAGTCTCAGTTCTCTTCAGGCCTCATTCTTCCTAGTGACCATTCCTAAGTCTGAAGCTATCTGGGAGAACCTAACCTATTGGAAAAATCACCTCAGTAGCATATAAGGACACTTACCTGTCTGGAGAGTTCAAGGATTTGAGAAGCCCAGAAACAGATGAAAACTAGATAAAGGTATCATTGTCAGATGGCCAAAACAAGAAATTACCCTACCCATCACTAGACAAAAATCAATACATGAACATAAAATTCTATTGAAAGGAAGTGAAGAATATATAAAGACAATAGACAAAACCTAAACTTTCAAAACAAGATGCAATTCAGGTGAAATTAAATGACTGGAATAACAGGCTTTCACCTACTTCAGGCTGGCCTCAAACTATGTAGCTGAGGATTGCCTTACGCTTGTGATCCTTCTGCCTCTACCTCCTGGGTTTTTATTATTTCAGGCATGCATCACTGTGCCTGGTTTACTGTATGCTGGGATGGAACCCAGGGCTTTGTACTCTACCAATTGAGCTACATCCTCACTCCCTTTAAAAATCTTTTTTTAGGGCTTAGAGAGATTATCTGAGGTTAAGAACACTGGCTACATCTCTGACATCAAGCTGTATTACAGAGCAATAGTGATAAAAAACTGTATGGCGTTGGTACAGAGACAGGCAGGTAGATCAATGGAATAGAATCGAAGACCCAGAAAAGAACCCATACAACTATGGTCACTTGATCTTTGACAAAGGAGCTAAAACCATACAATGGAAAACAGACAGTATTTTCAACAAACAGCGCTGGTTCAACTGAAGGTCAGCATGCAGAAGAATGGAAATTGATCCATTCTTATCTCCTTGTACAAAGCTCAAGTTCAAGTGGATCAAGGCAAGGACCTCCACATAACACCAGACATTAAAACTAATAGAAGAGAAAGTGGGGAAAAGCTTCGAACACATGGGCACAGGGGAAAATTTCTAGAACAGAACACCAATGGCTTATGCTCTAAGACCAACAATAGACAAATAGGACCTCATAAAATTGTCAAGCTTCTATAAGGCAAAGGACCCTATCAATAGGACAAAGCAGCAACCAACAGATTAGGAAAAGATCTTAACCAATCCTACATCTGATAGAGAGCTAATATCCAATATACACAAAGAACTCAAGAAGTTAGACTCCAGAGAATCAAATAACTGTATTAAAAATGGGGTACAAAGATAAACAAAGAATTCTCAACTGAGGAATATTGAATGGCCAAGAAGCACCTAAAAAAATGTTCAGCATCTTTAGTCATCAGGAAAATGCAAATCAAAACAACCCTGAGATTCCACCTCACACCAGTCAGACTGACTAAGATCAAAAACTCAGGTGACAACAGATGCTGGCAAGGATGTGAAGAAAGAGAAACAGTCCTCCATTTTTGGTGAGATTGCAAGCTGGTACAACCACTCTGGAAATCAGTCTAGCAGCTATACCACCCCTGGGCATATATCTAAAAGATGCTCCAACATATAAAAAGGATACATGCTCCACTATGTTCACAACAGCCTTATTTATAAAGGCAGAAGCTGGAAAGAACTCAGATGTCCTTCAACAGAAGAATGGATACAGAAAATGTGGTACATTTACACAATGGAGTACTATTCAGCTATTTAAAACAATGACTTTATGAAATTCTTAGGCAAGTGGGGTGGAACTAGAAAATATCCTAAGTGAGGTAACCCAGTCACAAAAGAACACACATGATATATACTCACTGATAAGTAAATATTAGCCCAAAAGCTTGGAATACCCAAGATACAATTCACAGACCACATGAAGCTCAAGAAGAAGGAAAACCAAACTGTGGATGCTTCAGTCCTTCTTAGAAGGGGGAGCAAAATACTCACAGGAGGAAATATGGAGACAAAGTGTGGAGCAGAGACTGAAGGAAAGGCCATCCACAGACTGCCCCACATGGGGACTCATTCCATATACAGCTACTAAACCCAGACATTATTGTGGATGCCAAGAAGTGCTTGCTGACAGGAGTCTGATACAGCTGTCCTCTGAGAGGCTCTGTCAGAGCTTGACAAATACAGAAGTGGATGCTCACAGCCAACCATTGGACTGAGCATGGGGACCCCAATGGAGGAGTTAGAGAAAGGACTGAAGGAGCTGAAGGGGTTTGCAACCCCATAGGAAGAGCTGTTGCCAACCAGCTCTTGTTCAACCAACCAGATACCCCAGAGCTTCCAGGGACTAAACCACCAACCAGAGTACACATGGAGCGACCCATGGCTCCAGCTGCATATGTAGCAGAGGATGGCCTTGTTGGGCATCAATGGAAGGAGAGACCCTTGGTCCTGTGAAGGCTGGATGCCCCAGTGTAGAGGAATGCCAGAGCAGGGAGGCGGGAGTGGGTGGGTGAATGGGGGAACACCCTCATAGAAGAAGGGGGAAGAGGGATGGAATAGGGAGTTTCCAGAGGGGGAACAGCAAAAGGGGATAACATTTAAATGTAAATAAAGAAAATATCCAATAAAAGAAAAGAAGAAAAAAGAACACTGGCTATTCTTCCAGAGGTTGGAGTTTTTCTCCCAGCACCCACAAGGTGTCTCATAATTGTCTGTGGTTCCAGCTCCAGAGGATCCAATGCTCTCTTCTAGATTCCCTGAATATTAGGTATGTATACGGTACAAAGACATACATACAGCCAAAACACCATGCACATAAAATATATTTTCAATATTCCTAAAAGTAGCTTAAGGGAAGTGGACAAATGGCTCACTAGTTATGAGTGCATACTGCTCTTTCAGAAGACTCATGTTCTGTTCCTAGCACTCATATGGGTCAGTTCACAACCACCTCTGACTCTAGCTCTGGGGGTATTTGATAACTCTGACCTTGTGGATGCCTATACACATGTGCATATATCAACATAAAGACAAATAATTAAAATTAATGATACATCTTTAAAAGTATCTTAGAGGGCTTAACAGATGACTCAGTGGTTTAAGAGCACTGGCTGTTCTTCCAAAGGAGTTGGATTCAATTCTCAGCACCCATATGAAGGCTCACAACCATCTATAACTCCATTGCAGAGGACCTGTTGCCCTTTTCTGGGCTCTATAGGTATTGTATACATGTGATGCACAAACAACAAAGCAGGCAGAAACTGATACACATAAAAAATACACATATAAAATAAAATTTAGCAGGGCAGTGGTGGTGCATGCCTCTAATCCCAGCACTTGGGAGGCAGAGGCAGGCAGATTCCTGAGTTCAAGGCCAGCCTGGTCTACAGAGTGAGTTCCAGGACAGCCAGGGCTACACAGAGAAACCCTGTCTTGAAAAAAATCAATCAATCAATAAATAAAATTTAAAAATAAAATAAAATGTAGTTACTTTTTAAAATGCCTTAGAATATTTAAAAGGATAAAGAGATGATAACTATGAAAAGAATGAAACATTGTAAATCAAAATAGAGAAATAAAACAAGAATAAGAGAATATAAAAAAGATTAGAAATCTCAAAGATAAGATATTTAATACAATTTTGAAAATTTTGATAAAAGAAGAAAATATACATAGAAATGACAAATTTAAAATTACACTGAGGAACATACCCAGAATCCAATGCAGAGAGATAAAATTGGTCAAACAGGAACAACCATCAACTTAGAATTATGTACTTTAGCAAAAGAAGACAGCAAATGTGATGGTTGGAATATGCTTGGCCCAGGGAGTAGCATTATTAGGATGTGTAGCCTTGTTGGAGTAGGTGTGGCTTTGTCGGAGGAAGCATATCACTGTGCAGGTGGGCTTTGAGACCCTCTGCCTAGCCATTTGGGAGCCAGTCTTCTCCTGTTTGCCTTTCAAACAAGATGTAGAACTCTCAGCTCCTCCAATACCATGCTGCATGCTTCCTGCCATGATGATCAAGGACTGAACCTCTGAAACTGTAAGCCAGCTCCAATTAAATGTTTGCCTTTATAAAGGTTGCCTTGATAATGGTGTCTGTTCACAGCAATGGAAACCCTAAGACAAAAGTTGATGTTGGGAGTGGAATATAGACCAGACCATGTTTTTGTTTGGAGGAATGTATCTTTGGGACTCTGAAAAGCAATGGAATGCTTTAAGTTGGGCTTAATGGGCTTATTGTAGTAGAAATATGGAAGACTTTGTTGCTAAGGGTGATTTGAACTGTGGAAGCCTGGCTATAGAGATTTTAGAGGAGAAGAATTTTATTATATGACTGAGAGACTCTTTTCAATATTTTGGTGAAGAATGTGGCTGCTTTTTATCCTTTTCTTAAGAGTCTGGCTGAGGATAAGGTGAAGAGAGTCAAATTAATTGTATTAACAAAGGAAGTCTAAAAGCAACCCAGTTTAGATTCTGTGTGTTTTAATGAAGTGTAGCAAGCTTTAAAAGAAAAAATACAAAATATATGGTTCAAGTATCAAAGGCAAACCAGCAAGTAGAATGGAGCTGAATCCTACATTTTCAGTAATAAACAGATTAAGGAAGTGGTGACCTGGAAGCAAGTTCAGGCATGGTGATATACACCTTTAATCCCAGGAGACAGAGCCAAGCAGCTTTCTGAGTTCAAGGCCAGCCTGGTACAGAGCAAGTTCCAAGTAAAGAAAAGCTTAAGTCGAGGTGTGGTGGTACATACCTTTAATCTCAGCATTCAGAAATCAGATCCATGGGATCTCTGAATTTAAGAGTGTCGCGCCCAGCTCCGCCGAATAAGCAGACGCGGCAACACAGGATTCTTCCGACAGCACTCTTTATTGTTCAGCTCTGTTCCAAGATGGAGAAGGACATGAGCTCGGAGAGCTCGTCACTTATATAGGGCTTGGTGAGGCGTGTGCGTCTCCTATTGGTGCTTTAGCAAGAACCAATCAGACGAAAGCAGCTTGCATCACTCTGTGGACAACTGCGCATGCGTCAACTCTCGAGAAGAACCAGGAAGTAGGAAACCGGCGCCATCTTCTAATGGCGGAGCGGCTCCCGACATCCCCCCCTTTACTTTATAATAAAATGTCAAACGGATGCACCACTACGTCACTGATCAGCCAAAGCTTCCTCAACTTCCGGCGTTCGAAGTGATCGTGTGGGCGAGACTCTGTACACCTTAATCCCGTGCAATGGGAACACGAGCCCTGGGAGATGTACAGATCCGCTCGACCGCACTCTGGTGCAATGGGAACCTGAGCCCTCAGAGATGTCTGGTCAGAGCAGAGTCTCAATGTCTGAGCATATTAAGCCAAGCTTGGGGGGATGCTCCCTGTTCTACCGCAAGTAATGCCTGCGCGATGACCACTTTGTCATGTCGCTGTTGTCTTTTCAGTTTGCTAAGCATCCAAAGAGAGAGCACTAGCCCACCAGCCAATAGTATACCAAATAATCCTACTCCTACCCACTCCTTAAAATAGGAGAAGGCTGAGGTTATCCAGGTGGAAAATCCTTGGGTAAAGGATATATCTAGACGGGTGGAATTAATTTGAATAATAGCCAATCGTAACCTTTTCATGGTATCATCGAATTCTGTTGACCAATTATATTGTAATAAATGAGAAAGTTCCTTAGAGAGATTAGCTGCCTTAGTAAAGTTTTCATATTGGACGGAAGTAACACACAAGCCGGGGTATTTCATTTCACACCCCAACTGAGCCAATTGCCACAATATATCTACCTGTTCTTGAACCAGATCTATGCGTTGATTAACTATCATTAAGCCACCTTTCAATTGGGTATTTAAGGAGGCTTGTGTATCGATAGCTTGAGAAAGGGGAAGATGACAAATTATTTAAGGTATTAACAGTGGCCACTTGTCCTGACAGGGCCAATGAGGAAACAGTCAAGGAGGCAGCAACTGCAGAGGTAGCTATGATGGCCACGATAGCAGCCGTGATACCAAAATCGCGTTTTTGTCTAAACAAGGTTAATGAACTATCAGTCTGCACAGGAATGGGAACAAAACGGGGCATGCGAGCGACAGTGGCAGTCTCAAAGCTAGAGGCATTCCAACACAAGGTATAAAAACAATCAGTAGAATTACAAACTACCCATATAAAAGGGGGCCATAAACAGACGGGGGTGGGTTTCACCGTTTTTAGATCATTATAGAGAGCACCTTTCAAATCATCTGAGGCAATATCGTCTGTTATAGTAGCCTGGCCCACAGCTCCACCCAGTATCATCGACAGGGGAGTGATATCTGAACAACTGCCATTGATGCCACATAATAGCCAAGTATCAAAGGGATTGATGTCATGACGAAAAGGATCCATCGTAGTAAAATTCCCATATCCCTCAAGGGGTGAGATGGTGAAATGTCCTTTTGGGAGCGTGTGAGCTCTTCGGCTTTGACACCCTGTCCATGGAAGTATGCTGGTGGGATCTGGTTGACTCCCGGTACAAAAGGGAGCGTATTGTGGTTGATGTTGCCACGAATGTCCTTCGGTTCTTTTCTCAGAAGAATTTAAATAGGGCCACCATCCAAAAAGGACGGTAGCATTGGCTCTAATAATGTTTTTTTCCTTACTTTCCTTTTCTAAATGTGCATAGGAATAGTTTCCCAAGGGAATACAAGGATAATCGAGGGTCTTATTAACAGTCTCAGTAGCAGTAAAACAAAGACTGCCGTTAATCTTCCAAGTGTCATTGGTAGGGACTTTGGCCAAATTTGTGTCCATAGATAAATATGGTAAACCCAAGGTATTATTGGTGGTGAAGAATCTGGGAAACACCTGCGCATCATGCATGACCGGCATAGGTCTCGGGAACGTTGTCATAATTCCCCATCTCAGCTGCGGTTGTGGTGGTGGGTGTGTGGTCGCACATAACAGCGTCAGACTCAGCAGCCACAGGATCAGGCTCAGGGGGCTTCCCATCTTGTTTTACCAGCCGGGTCAGTCGTGTCGGGACCCAAATCGGATTGTCTTGATCCTGCGGGAAAACACAAATAGCTCCCCTGGATCTTATAAGAACGGGATCCGGGCCTTTCCATATATTATTAATGACATCTTTCCATCTAACCTCCTCTCGCAAAGAACTGGGGGAGGCATGTCTGTCTGCTGCGGATTTGCCAGCAGAATCCAAATTTAAAAAATTTAAGGTAAATAAGGCCAGGGAGGTGGAGATCTTAGGTCCTTTGCCAGGGCCTATCCCCCCTTTCTGTTTTTGTAATGTCACTTTGAGGGTGCCATTGGCACGCTCCACAATGCCTTGTGCTTGGGATTATATGGCAGTCCAGTGATATGGCGCACACCCATACGCAGACAAAATTGTTGAAAAGTCTTGGACGTATAGGCTGGCCCATTATCTGTCTTTAACTGTTGGGGTTTCCCCAAGCTGCCCATGCCTCTAAGCAGTGGGTGATCACATTGGCCACCTTTTCTCCTGAGAGAGGCGTGGCATGAATGATGCCAGAACAAGTATCTACTGATACATGAACATATTTTAAACTTTCCAAATGACGGAAAATGAGTAACATCCATTTGCCAGATGTGTAGTGGTAGAAGTCCTCGAGGATTAACTCCCAAGGACACAGAAGGTCTAAAATCTGCACAATCTGTGCATTTAAGAACAATATCTCGAGCTTGAGCACGAGATAAATTAAATTTGATTTTGAGAGTGTTTGCTGGCACATGATATAGCTGGTGAAATTGTGTGGCTAGCTGAGCAGGATCTTGACTCAGCATGATCTGCCTGGTGGCTTTATCTGCTAGCTCATTAGCAGCAGCCATAGGTCCAGGTAATAAAGAGTGTGCTCGTATATGAACAATGCAGAAGGGATGTATCCTACCTCTAATGATATGTTGAATCTCAGAAAACAGGTGGGCTACAGTACTTTTAGACTGAATGACACCCACCGTCTCCAATATTTGAACTGCTTTCACTACATAATGGGAATCTGAAATTATATTTAGGGGTTGATCAAATCGTTTTAAAACCACTGCAATCATTGCACATTCTACCAATTGGGGAGAGGTGTAATCAAAAGGAATTTTAACAACTTCGCCTTCCACAACGTAACTTCCTATTCCAGTATTAGAGCCATCGGTATACACATCTGTTGCATTTTCAATGGGTTCAACTTTGGTTATGGTTGGAAAAATAATAGCATTGTTTAAGACAAATTGTAACAAAGGGTGTTTTGGAAAATGATTATCAATGGTGCCCGAATATGAGCATCTTAAAATGGCCCAAACATCAATAGTAGAACACAGCACTTGTACCTGATGTGCTGTATATGGAACAATAAGAGAATCTGGGGGAACACCAAAATGAGTTATAGCTTGTTGGATACCTCTTAGGGCCAGGTCTCCAACTGTAGAAGGGTAATGGCTCAACACTTTTCCTGGAGAAGTGTGGGGATGTATCCAAAGCAATGGACCATATTGCCACAACACAGCAGTAGGCTGTTGTGGGGAAGGAATAATACATAACTGGTAGGGAGCATTTAAATCAAAGCGAACAAGCATAGCATTCTTCAAAGACTCTTCTACCATATCTAATACTTTAGCTGCCTCGGGAGTCATCGCAGTGGCTGACATTCTTTCTATTAAACTTGTAGTATAAGCTGCGCTAACTCCGTAAGTTTGTACTGCTTCTACCACAGCTTTAAGAGACTTTAAGTCTAATGCTTGATATTGTCTCGCACCATTTTCCTCCCACACAGGAAATGCTCTCGAGATCTTTTTCCTCTCTTTCTCTGATATATAGGAAGTGGATGTTGGTAGCCAAGTTGGCTTCCTCTCTGACCTGGCTGTTTCCGCCCTTCCCTCAAGGGGGGGGGGGTGAAGGGCGGTACCCCGGAGCACATGGAGGATCTGGTCTATACCGCTCCGCCTCATATTTGCGGCTTCCTCCTCTAATTCTGCCTGCTCTTCGGGGTCTAGATCTCCCAACATCGAGTCATCATCGTCAGAGGACGTCTCCCCTTCTGAGGATAACTCGGCCCTGGGTTCTCGAAATCGCGCCAAACTTGGATATATTTTTGGCGGTTTCTCCTCTTTTTCTTCTCCAACTGGCCTCAAACTCTGCCTTGTTTTACTAACCCTATCTTTTACCGTCTTCTTCTGAGATCTCTCTTTCCCTTCTAAACTCTTTTTCTTTTCTGCTTCTGATAGACTGTCTTGGTGGTCATCTAAAAGTCTCTGCCCTTCTTTAACTTCTTTCTCACATCTCTCGTCTGAAATGCAGGATTTAATCAGTTTGAATAAGGCCAAGTACCCGGCCGCAGCTTCCCTTTCTCTTTCTCATTTGCCAGATCCCTTCCTAATTTTGTCCAAGACCCCTAGTCAAGGACCCAGATGTAATAAACCAAGGAGCGATCCTATCTACCTCCTTCAAGAAACTTATGATAACCTTTTCTGGAACCTTTAAATGTCTCCCTCGAAGCAGCGCCCGCACCGCTTCAGACATAGGCTTCAGTTGTTGGTTTCCCATACTTCCTTTATCTACAGGAGCGGGAATGCCTGCTCAGTTATCTACCTGAGACTTACAGCCGGCTATTCGATGTTACAGAAAGGGTATGTACAGATCTTGTCACGCTTCCCACAATTCAGACAAAAGCAGCAAAACAAGCCGAAAATAAAAGCGAGCAATATAATCAGAATGACCCACACAAAACTAATCATACCTTGCAGAAAAGCGCCTAGGCTCCTCACGCTGCCAGTTCTGAAACCTCTCCAGACGAGCAGTCCGGGGTCCTTCAAGTCGTTCCTTCGCCCGGGGTTCGGCCGTTCCCGGGTTTCCGGCACCACTTTGTCGCGCCCAGCTCCGCCGAATAAGCAGACGCGGCAACACAGGATTCTTCCGACAGCACTCTTTATTGTTCAGCTCTGTTCCAAGATGGAGAAGGACACGAGCTCGGAGAGCTCGTCACTTATATAGGGCTTGGTGAGGCGTGTGCGTCTCCTATTTGCTTTAGCAAGAACCAATCAGACGAAAGCAGCTTGCATCACTCTGTGGACAACTGCGCATGCGTCAACTCTCGAGAAGAACCAGGAAGTAGGAAACCGGCGCCATCTTCTAATGGCGGAGCGGCTCCCGACATAAGAGCAAGTTCCAGGACAGGTAAGCTTAGGCAATGAAGGAGTTGGAAAACAGAAAGCTGGCAATAATGTGATAGAACAACTGGATCATGTTCCAGCCCAGCAAG
This sequence comes from Mastomys natalensis, assembly GCA_021653895.1. Lineage (NCBI taxonomy): Eukaryota > Metazoa > Chordata > Mammalia > Rodentia > Muridae > Mastomys > Mastomys natalensis. Next base: position 10,936 of record JAJTUV010002697.1, on the reverse strand, counting down.
CAGCAGAACTCAGCAGCTTCAGCCATGTGGCTCTTGCTTTAGAGTCAAGACTAGAAGGACTACTGGGACAATTGATGCTGGTTAGCTGAAGCTAAGAAATTAGTGGCGATTAAGAAGAGATCAGCATCACTGAGGTGAAATCTTTTGGGAAGTACTTTCTGGGAGCACAAAGAAGGTATATTCCAAAGATAGCCAAGGTTGTACTTCATGTTGCAGCTGGACTTGGTAATGTGTAAGAATCATTGGTTTTGAAGGCATAAAGAGGTCATGGAGAGCAGCTGGAGCTTGGCACTATGAGAGGCCATGGAAGGCCATTGATGAATGTACAGCCTCAGTTGCAGTTGACAGCCCAGGACTGAAGGGGCCTTGAAAAGAAGTTGATGCTTGGCACCATAAAGGGAGCCCATGAAAGGCTATTGGTGAAGCCTAATTGCATTGAAAAACCCCAGTGTGTTACAGATGCCAGTACCATGGGAAGCCCACCAGGAATAGCAGTAATAGTTCAATGGAGTCAACCAGAGCCTAGAGTGCTACAGAGGGCAGAGCTGGAGAAGTGACCCAAGCCATTTTGAGAAGTCCAGAAGATATGTGTGGATCCCAGACACTGGAACAAGAAGCTGTGAAGTTGAAGTTGCCTTGGAAACCCCAAGATATTAAAGATGCCAGAGCTGTGAGATATCTGCTGAGGAAAGCTGCTGACAGGGAGTGGAACCATCCCAAGAGAAATAAGTTTGTTGCAATCAGCAAAGATGAAAAGAATTGGAGATCTGAAGAGATCTGACATTAGACATGGAGATGCAGAGTTTGGAGTTTTCTGAGCTCGTTTTTTGGTGGTGGTGGTGGTTATTATTTTTTTGATCTTGTTTAGTACAGTAAAGTGAGGAAATAGCGCCCACCCGGTGCCATGCATGGAGTGAACTCAGTCAAGATTCCTGCGCTCCACTCTCTTTGGAGCCATGAGAATCACAACAGCCCAACAAGATTCAAGTACCCACTCCAGCACCCACGCATGAGCTAATCATCCCCCACAAGACTTCTATAGACTATGGAAACTTTTGAAATTGGACTAAATGTGTTTTTCATTATGCTATATTTAGGTATGTCCACCATAAACTCATATGTTTGAACAAGCCTATGAGAACCAGGTAGTGGAATGTGGTTTGTATATGCTTGGTCCAAGGAGTGGCACTAGTAGGTAGTGTGGCCTTGTTGGAGGAAGCATATCACTGTGCAGGTGGGCTTTGAGACCCTCTGCCTAGCCATTTGGGAGCCAGTCTTCTCCTGTTTGCCTTTCAAACAAGATGTAGAACTCTCAGCTCCTCCAATACCATGCTGCATGCTTCCTGCCATGATGATCAAGGACTGAACCTCTGAAACTGTAAGCCAGCTCCAATTAAATGTTTGCCTTTACATGAGTTCCCTTGGTTATGGTGTCTGTTCATAACAGTGGAAGCTCTAACTAAAACAGCAAACATCTGGCTTGTTTGCTTCTCCAGTAGAAGCAAGACTTGAATGGTAAGAAATTCTCTAAACAGAACAGAATTTCAGATGGTAGATATCCCAATGCAAAACCAAATGTCTACTGCTATTCTTCACCCTATCAACAATAAAAAGTAAGAAAATTATAGGTGACAGAGCATCTCATAAAACCCAGAAAAACAACACAATAAAACCAAAATAAGTGAGCCAGACAGTGGTGGCACACGCCTTTAATCCCAGCACTTAGGAGGCAGAGGCAGATGGATTTCTGAGTTTGAGGCCAGCCTTGTCTACAGAGTGAGTTCCAGAACAGCCAGGGCTACACAGAGAAGCCCTGTCTCGAAAAACAAAAAAACCAAAAAAATAAAAATAAAAAAATAATAATAATAAGTAAAAGGTATGTCAGCTAAGACCAGAAACAAAATGTAGAAACCAAATGGTCTAAAACTACAGAGAAGAGCAATGCTTGCACTCTTCCTTTGAAATGATAAATCTATCAGATGTTAGACAGCATCAGGACAGGAGACCTATATGTCCACTGACGAGATTAGTACTTTGTATAATCATATGCAACCACTGAACTCCATGCCAGTGAACCTGAGAAAACTAGTGAAAGGGGAAAGTTTAGAATGACCTAAAAGGCAGCTAGTTATTTGCATCTGAAATTCAGTAAATTATAGGTAGGAAATCAAAGTAATGAGAAACAAACATTTATTAGGGCCTTGGAGTTACAGCCCCACAGGTATAATATCTTTATTACTATTCAATTTTTGTTTGTATAGTGATGTTGGTGGAACACAAGGCTTATGCCCTCATACTAGGCAAGAACTCTACCACACAGCTACAACCCTGCCCTGGAATATTCATTAAATGGAAGTAAGGCAGCTAAAGAGGAAGCAGAAAGGAAGAGTAATGAGCAGGGCACGGAGATGCACAGAGAGCTCATTACCCAGCAGATTGAAGGAGGATGACCATGGTTACAAGGCAAAAATCCTCTCTTGAAAAGAAAGCGGGAGGGAGGGGGAGCGAAAGAAGGGAGGGGAGGAAGGGAAGGAAAGGGCAGGGCAGGGCAGAGCAGAGAAGAGCAGAGAAGAGCAGAGAAGAGGTTAAGTTGCTGGAGAGATGGAGCAGTGGTTAAAAGCACTGGCTGCTTTAGAGAACCCAGTTTCTATTTTCAGCAACCCGTAGCTGCTCACAACCTCTGTAACTCCAGTTCAAGATAATCCAATGCCTTTTTCCAACCTCAATGGACACTGTATTCACATGGTGCACAGACATATGTACAGGCAAAGCACTTATACATAAAACACAAACTTAAAAATAAAATAAATTAAGGATAGCAGAAACCTCTGAGAGTTAAGTCGTGAGAGTTGGTACTAGAATGAGAGTAGCATGGTGACCTCATTAGAGGGAGCAGAGAACTGCCAGGGTCTCAAAGGCTCTAGGATGTCAACCAAGGAATGCAGAGCCCTCATGGGTTGGATTTGGAACTCTGACTGTGGTCTTCTTATAAGCAGGGTCAGTGCCATCTTGTAGCAGTGTTTAAGAGCTGCTGGCAGTAGGAAGGAAACATTGTCACAGAAAAAAGAACACACAAGTAGGGATGACTGTGACAACCCAGAGAAGGGGGGGTAAAAATATTGCTGGAGAAAGAACCTTGAAAGCAGACAAGAGGCCTTTGCCTTTGAAAACAACAGGAAGCTCCACAGCAGGTTATAGGGGTAGACATTGATAGAGTGGAGTATGGGATTCCCACCAGATAAGAAGAGGAAATGAGGTCATTGCTAAAAGTAAGAGGGAAGGCAACATTTAGCTTGAGGAATCTTTTCCCTCTCTACTTGGGATTGAAATAAACCCCCAGATCTATTTTCAAAAAAAAAGGCGGGAGGGAAGGGAGCGGGAGGGGTGGCTGGAGAGATGGCTCATCAGTTAAGAGCAGTTGCTGCTCTTTTGCTCCCACTATACATAAAGCAATTCCTGTCTGTGACTATAGTTCTAGGGGATCTGATGCTTCTAGGCATGCATATGATCCACGAACATTTGATCAGACAAAACATCCATTCACATAAAATAAAAATAACATCTTTAAAATAATAGCTCAGGGGGTAAAGGCACTAGTAGCCAAGCTTGACAACATGAGTCAGATTCCAGGCCCATACCCATATGGTAGCAGAGACTGCTTCCTGCAAGTTGTCCTTTGGCCTCTATATTTGTTTCAGAACAATTTTTTTCTTTTATTTTAACTTACTTTTAAAATTTACGTATGTGCGCATGTGTGTATGTCTGTGTGGGTATGTGTGTGTACATATACATACATGCCACAACACACATGTGAAGTCAAAGAAAATTTGCAGGAGTTGGCTCTTTCCTCCATTGTATAGAGGAATGAACTCAGCCCAAAGTGGAAGAACAGAATCTTCTGTCTCCACAAAGTTGTCCTCTGACATGCACTGTGGCATATGTCCACATACACAGATGTCTCACACACTTCTCACACACACAATAATAAATAAAAAAGTTTTTTAAGTACTTAAAACAAGAAAATCGTGGGCCAGGTGTGATGGTGCATACCTTTAAACCCAGCAATTGAGAGACAGAAGCTTGTGCATGTCTAAGAGGTAGAGGCCAGCCTGGTCTACATAGGAGTTCCAGGCCAAGAGTTCCATAACACAGAGAGACTCTGTCTCAACCAAACCAACCAAACCAACCAAACAAACAAACAAACAGAAGGAAGGGAAGGAAGGACGGAAGGAAGAGAGAAAACTTTAAGCTTAAAGTATAATCGATTGTTTCAATGGAAATTATACATAAAGTAGAAAGAATTATTTGATCTTGACCTCAAATTTTTAAAAATATGACATTATGTTACTTATAGGTATTAAAAACTTCAGTGAAAATTCCCCATTATTTATAAGAAGTATGTAGTAAAGTAAAATCTCACCAGTCTTCCAACAATACACTGCCAGTAGATAACTCCACGTCAGAATGAAACCACTTTGTGGCCTCACCAGTCTTGAGAGACTTATTTGTGATTTGAGACAATTTTGACCAAAACTTAGCAAAAGTTTATCTTTTCACTACAATTAATCAAATAAAAGTATAAACTATGTCCATGAAGCTACTATTTAAATTGCTTCAGAGAATAAATTATGTTCTAATATCCTGAACATAACATACTTAGTAATAATTTACATATGAATCATAAATATCTTAATTTTAAAAATTCTCAAAGTTCTCTAGCAGATCTATTTCTGTTGTTGCTTGATTTTAAAGTAAAACTGATTCCTCAAAAATATCCTCCCATTCAAAATTTAAATTAATTTTATTAGGCTCTTTCCTATGTACCCAACCTGTTATTTCATATCTGTTGCATGTAGTTTTAAAACACTACAGCCTTTTCCCAGGAAGGGCTGTGCTATCAGCCCCTCCCAGCTTCCCCTTCTACCTACCTTAAGCTTCGGGAGGTGACTGTGCCACCAGCCCCGACCCAAGACATTTGCATTCGTGGATAAAACACATACACATCGTTAATACCTTTATAATTTGCCTTCTTGGTACAACTGCTGGGTGCAGATATCTCCTGCCTGAATAATTGTGCCAATAACCAATTTGTGATCTCCATCACTTCAGCTACTCTAAACTTGGCGGCTCATCCCACCTAGCCCCTGCCAAACATCCTTGTCCACCCACCTGTAGCGGAGGCCACCGGCCCTAGCTCTCCCCAAAACCTCAAATGATTGCTGCATTATTCTTCTTCCAAAGCATGGCAGAAAGCCCCCTCCCACCTCCTTCCTTGCATCTCCTTTTCCTCCTGGAACCCAGAAGTCCCACCTGTACCTTCCACCCAACAATTGACCCCCCAACTTTCTTTACTGACAAATCAAGAACCAATAGAGGAACAAGACCTTAGTATCAGAACCTCCCCTTACACATATCAAATGACTGGACAAAGATGATTGGATCAGATAATTGATGTCTTTTGTAGAGAATTCTTTGATATTTAATTCAACGTACAAACATTCTCTGTTATACTTTAAATCCTCTCTGCATGCTTATAAACACCAAAAGTTCGAAATATCCAAGATTCAACTTACAGACCACATGAAGCTCATGAACAAGGAAGACCAAAGTGTGGGTGCTTTGACCCTTCTTAGAAGGGGGAACAAAATACTCATTGGAGCAAATATGGAAACAAAGTGTGGGACAGAAACTGAAGGAGGGGCCATCCAGAGACTGTTCCACCTAGGTATCCATCCCTTGTGCAGTCACCAAAGGTAGACACAGATGTGGATGCCAAGAAATGTATGCTAACAGGAGCTTGATATAGCTGTCTCCTTAGAGGTCTACCAGAGCCTGATAAATACAGAGGCAGATGCTCACAGCTAACCATTGAGCTGATCATGGGGTTCCCAATGGAGGAGTGAGAGAGAAGACTGAAGGAGCTGAAAGGGTTTGCGGCCTCATGAGGAGAGCAACAATACCAACCAACCAGAGCTCCCAGGATCTAAACCACCAGCCTGGGAGCACTTAGGGAGGGACCCATGGCTCTAGCTGTATATGTAGGGGAGGATGACAGTGTCAGGCATAGGTGGGTGAGGAAGTCCTTGGTCCAGTGAAGGCTGGACTCCTCAGTGTGGGTGAAATCATGGGTGGGGAGGTGGGAGTAGGATGGTGGGTGGGGGCATATCCTCATAGAAGCAGGAGGAGAGGGGATGGGATAGGGGTTCCTGGGTGGGGGGGAGGGGATTACATCTGAAATGTAAATAAAATATCCAATAAAAAAAAGAAAAGAAAAAGAAAAAAATAAATGCTGTGTGAATCTGTTGTGGATAGCCGCAGCCTTGTATTTTGATGCTAGTTCCACTTTCCTGGGAGGGGCTGCAGAGGAGGAGTGAGTCTGTACACAGATGACTTTTTGTGAACCTTCTGTCCAATTAAATTTATAAAATAAAGGCTAGAACCAGTGATGGGGCAGTAGAAGGGGAGGGGATGTGGAGAAAAAGGCTTAGGGGAGGAGAGAGGAAGAGGAAGTCAATGGAAGAGGAACTCGAAGGAGGAGGAAGTCTACGGAGGAACAGGAGGTGGAAGGACAATGGAGGAGAAGCATGTTGCCTGGATAAACTGCAAGTTATAAGGGATCTCATAGCTGGGGAATAGAGTAGTGTAAATCCAGTAATGGTAAATCTGCCCAATCTAGGAGTGCAATTTATATCATAATTGAGTTGTGCTTTCCTTGACTGGTCTTATTTGGGTTGGAGATTTACTGCAATGTAAATCGTTGTTATGTTATATTGTTTGGAAAGCTGAGAGGTAGTCTGTAGATGTTCAATATAGCCATAGATGTTTGGGTTTTTTCTTTTTAATTTTTTGTTTAATTTTTAAAGATTTATATTTTTTTTATGTCTGTATGAGTGCTTTGCTTGCGTGTATGTCTGTATACCACATGCATTCTTGGTGCCCTTAGAGGTCAGAAGAGGGTGTCAAATCCCCTAGACCTGGAGTTGTGGATGGTTATAAGCCACCATGTGGGTGCTAGAAATCAAACCTAAGTCCTCTGCAAGAACAACAAATGCTCACTGGGTTATATTGAACTATCTCTTCAACCCTTACTTTTTATTTTTTGAAAAATGTTGATCAATACTGGCAATGTACCTCAATGGTGGAACTACCTGGCATATGAGGACCCTAGGTCTGTGTTGAATAAAAAGGAAAAAAATTGGAAGATTGCTATGAGTTTAAGGTAAACCTTGGTTGCAGGTCCTGTCTCAACAACAACAACCACAAAATAAACAAAAGCAAGGCTGGATAGGGATGTAGCCCAGTTGGTAGTGTTTGTTGCCAAACATTCTGAAAAATAGCCACGGATTAGATCCCCAGCACTACATAAACCAATTATAGGCACACACACACACACACATACACACACACACACACACACACACATACACACACACATACACACACATACACACACACATACACACTACACCCTCAAAACCCAGAGGTAGAAGCAAAAGGAAGCAGAGGTGGTGGTGGTGGTGGTGGTGGTGGTGGTGGTGGTGGTTGTTTTTCAAAAGAGGATCAGAAATTTAAAGTCATCCCCAATTATATATTGAGTTTGAGGTCAGGTCAGCCTGAAGTATATGAGATCATGTCTTAAGGGAAAAGACAAGAAACGAAAAAGTTTGCTTTTAGGTTGGCGAATTCTTCAGAGGTAGAGCCCTCAGATACAAAGGACTGACTACATAGTCCAAAACATGTCTGGATTTCCAATGATCACATTTTCTGTGTGTTTATTCTGTATTCACACAGTGCTTATCTGGTTTTCATGTTGAACTTTTTGATCTACAACAGGTCTTGAAAGGTCACTCAAATGTGGAGTTGCAGGTGGGAATGCTTAAAATACTTAGTACTTAAAAGGTCATTAAAAGACACACATTAAAAGCAAAACCAAGCCGGGCAGTGGTGGTGCATGCCTTTAATCCCAGCACTTGGGAGGCAGAGATAGGAGGATTTCTGAGTTCGAGGCCAGCCTGATCTACAGAGTGAGTTCCAGGACAGCCAGGGCTACACAGAGAAACCCTGTCTCGAAAAACAAAAAACAAACAAACAAAAAAAGCAAAGCCAAATTCTATAAGCTCAGTGTGCATCCATTGCTGGCCTGTAGTGTCCAAGTGTGATACAGCTGAGGTCTCACAAGAAAACAATCATAAACATTTTGGGGTTAGAACAAACTTTCTTACTGTCTATCCTGTGAATCCCCTGTCACAAGACAAAGTTGTGGTCAGAGATAGCAAAGGAGAAGCCTACACTTCCAACCCATCAACGTTAAGGATTCATGTCTGTTTTCACTGGCCCACGCCTTTCCATTGAGCTTAAACAAAGGCTCTCATACCAGTCCTAAAAGCTGTAAGTAGTCTGCAGTGGGCTAGAAAAGCTGTTTCACGTGGCTCCTCATGTAGAATAAAGTACAGGCAGCTCTCCATATCTACAGTCCCTATCTGTGGGGTCAACCAGCCACAGAGCAAAAGTTCAGAAAAAAGATTTCCAGAAATCAAAACTTGAGTTTGCCATGAAGAGTATGGAATTTGTAGGAATGAAGTAATGAACAAGAATCATAAATTATGCAGACTTTAAAACAGGGAAGGGTTTGGGATGTAGTTCAGTTGCTAGATAGTTTGTCTAGCTTGTATTCACAAAACCCTGAGTTTGAACCCCAGAAAATACATAAATCTATTAGTCACAGTGGTGCACACTTGTAATGCCAGCACTCAAAAAGCAGAAGCAAGAGCATCATTCTGACACTTCATGGTCCTTGACTACTTGTGGTGGTTTGAATGAGAAATGTTCAAGAATTTGTATCCTCCATAAGCCATATAACCTTGGTCCTCGACTGTTTGGGGAGATTCTGGAACTCTTAGGAGCCTTGCTGAAGTGGGTAAGTCACTAGGAGTGAGCTTTGCAAAGTTCAGTCCCTCTGCTTTCTGCATGTGGATGGAGGTATGAGCTCTCTCTCAATTTCCTACTCTGGCCATCTGCTGCCATGCTTTCTTCCATGTATAGACTCCCACTCCCAAAATAAATCTTTCTTCTATAAGATGCTTTTGATCATGGTGTTTATTATAGCGATAGAAAAGTAACTAATAAAACTACATATCAAAAGTATGTGTCCAGCCTATCCAAATGAGATTCTATATCAAAAAATAAACAAAATCCAGAATGATAGAGACAGAAATGAAGGAAGAAGGAACAAGGGAAAATAAATGTTAACAATGAACTCATATAATGCAGAGGCAGGAGGATTGCAAATTCAAGGCCAGATTGGTGTACATAGTAAGGTCCTGTGCCAAACAAACCAACCAACAAATAGAAGACAGGGAGGACATGGGTTGTCAGTGGTCATAGAAATCCTCAAAGCGTCTATGGCCATACCACCCTGAATGTGCCCGATCTCATCTGATCTCGGAAGCTAAGCAGGGTCGGGCCTGGTTAGTACTTGGATGGGAGACCGCCTGGGAATACCGGGTGCTGTAGGCTTTTAAAGATAAAGAAAGAAAAAAATTAAAGAAAAAAGAAGAAGAAAAAAAAAAAAGAAATCCTCAAAGCTAGTCTTCCCCAGATATCGAGGAGTGACTTAGCTAACTTTTAAGACAACCAGTGAGCTGTCCTTCAAAGCTTGCTTTCTCAAGTTTGTTTTAAAACCAAAGAAACTAAAGTGATACTTGACCCAGAAGAAGAAAGAAAGAAAGAAAAGAAAAGAAAGAAAAGAAAAGAAAGAAAAGAAAAGAAAAGAAAAGAAAAGAAAAGCATCAGCTTCCAAAGACCTAGAGACAATCTTTCTTTATCCAAAAAGTCTTTTACACAGTTCCCAAGCATAATTACATCTCAGAATTTGGAGACAGCATCTGATGTCCATGCCAACCATCTTGGTAACTTTGCAAGAACTGTCACATTTTAGTAAGCTTGCTTGACTATACATTGGTCATGACTATACATCAGGCCAATGCTCATCTTTGTCACATATGAAAGAGAATATGGAATGACTTAGATGGCCAAACGTCAGAAAGTAATATCCTTTTCAGAAAGCAGGCTTTGTATCCCTGCCATTCCCTGAGGTTTGATCTTTAGAGAGGAAAACATCATCTAGTTGAGATCAAAATAGACCCTCTCAGTGAATTACAATGAAATTTCTCAAGATGCATTCCATACATTTGGCTTTCTCTGCTATGCAGAATCTGGGCATTTTTCTGTGGTGCTTAACCCTCCTTCCTGCTGCACAGTTTTTCATTGAATGCTAATTGCTAGAAGCTATTATCAGGAAGATAAAGGCTGGGAGCTGGGTGTGGTAGCACCTATCTGTAATCTCAAATGGAGATCAATGAGAGATACTTGAAGTTCAAGGCTACCTTGGGCTACTTAGTAAAAACCAGGATTTATGGGGAGTATCTGGAGAGTGACACAAAGCAGAATACATGATTTTCCTGAGAGGTTAGAGACTGAATGTAAGACTCAGGCATTTGAATTTTATTTCCTGGGTGCTGGGGTCCAAGCCCAGGACCTTGGGCACACAGGGTGTTTCACCAATGAGCCATATCCCTAGCTTTGGAAGGCCAGTATGAGGGAGGTTTCCGTGAGCTCATTCCTCAGCCTAGCAATCTCAAGAGAGAGCAACTACTTGTCATACATGTTTTCCCCTAGCCTGTGTCTGTGTGTTCGCACACGCATGTGTATTATGTATATGTGTGCACCTGTATGTTGGTGTCCTTGCTTGTGTGTGTGCTTATAGAAGTCACAGGTGAACACCAAATATTCTTTATCTTTCTCCACCTATTTTTTAAGATAGGGTGTCTTGCTGAACCTGAACCTTGTTATTTCAGGTGACCATGTTAGCTTACAGGCGATTCCTCTTGGCTCCTCCCAGGAACCTAGCAACAGCTTACAACATCACCTGCCACCA